>WEZZ01016777.1:144063-166753 GCA_013400585.1 Chloropsis cyanopogon
AAAAAAAAAAAATAAATTCACAGAATCATGGAATGGTTTTGGGTTGGAAGGCAGCTCCAAGACCATCACATTCCATGGGCAGGGACACCTTCCACTAACCCAGGTTGCTCCAAGTCCTGTCCAAGCTGGCCTGGAAAAGGCCAAGAAGATAAATGATTGAGCACAGATTCCTTTAACACCCTTTTCCAAGAGATTCCCACATTTCCAGGTGCAGATTTGCTGTCACGGATGCAGCTCTGGCTCACTGTGGTCCTCTGGTACTTCCCAGCTGTTTCCAGGGCCACCCCACATTCCAAACACATTCCAAACCCTGAAACCACACCTTCTCCTTGTGCTGGGATAGTGAGATCCCACCAATCCTCAGATCCAATTTCCCAGATTAAAACCTCTCCCTAAATTCTATTATTTTGGCACCATATTTTAGAGGAATTGACCTCAACAAAAAAACTTCCAAAGATCCCAAAACAAGACCAGTCCACATGAAACATTCCCATGAAATCCAGAAGAAAACAAGATTTAGGACAAGATTGAGGCCGATCCATAAACCTGGCTTATTTGGAGAGTCAGCACTTCTCAAATCCACCCGATTGCACCACGGGGACTTGGAGCTGCCAGGGAATGTCACCTGTCAAGGCCACTTAGAGGGAGAGAGGCTCATCCTTGATGTTCCCATCCCGTAAATATTTCAAACAAAAACCAATTAACACCACTCCAGGCTGGAAAAAAGCTGCTCCACTCTTCTCCCTCGGAAATAAACTTTCCAAACTCAGAGAAAACTGGAGGGGAGGAAAAACAAACCAGGCTTTGATGCTTTTCCTTTCCACCTGGATCCCTCTGTCGCTCCTGAGGGAGAAGGGTGGCAAGTCCAGGTTTCCTCTCATTCCTTAAAATCCTGGTCACAAAATAGCTTCAACACCTTTCTCACTGATCCAGCTCTTCCCAGCACTGATCCTGACTCCCTTCTTTTCATGGAATCAACGAGGTTGGAAAAGCCCTCTAAGGTTAGTGAGTCCAAGAGAAGGGAATGGAGCCAGGAAGGGTCTGGAGCACCAGGAGCCGCTGAGGGAGCAGGGAAAGGGGCTCAGCCTGGAGAAAAGGAGGATCTGGAAGGACCTTTTCACTCTGCAATTCCCTGACAGGAGAGTGGAGCCAGGTAAGAGTCAGGATTCTGCTCCCAGGGAACAAGGATGAGAGGGAACGGCCTCAAGTTGCACCAGGGAGGTCCAGCTTGGATACCAGGGAAAAATTTCTCCATGGAAATAGTTGACAAGCCCTGGCATGGCATTCCCAGGGCAGTGGTGGAATCACAATCCCTGGAAGGGTTCAAAAAATGTGTGGATGTGGAAGTTGGGAACATGGGCTGGTGCTGGGTTAATGGCTGGACTCGATGATCTCAGAGGCCTTTTCCAGCCTCAGTGATTCCAGGATTTCTTTGTTCCTCATCCACTTCCCTCTGCCATCTCCAAACCCTTTTGATTTTTCTCCCCATTTTCTTTTGCTTGATCTCCCCACCACCACCCTGATCCTACAGGAATGGGGATTTAAAGGATCATCAGCCCACCCAGGAGGAGGGGAGAGCACAGGGAACAGAATCTTGGAATGTTTTGGAAGGGACCTTAAAGCTCATCCCGTTCCACCCCCCTGACATGGTCAGGGACACTTTCCACTATCCCAGATTTCTCCAAGACCCATCCAACCTGTCCTGGAACACTTCCAGAAATGGGACAACCACAGCTTCTCTGCAAAACCTGAGCCAGGGCCTCCCCACCCTCACAGGGAAGAATTTCTGCCCAATAAGTGAGATTTTTGCCCAGATCCCACAGCGCTGGGATCTGCTGGAGGTTTTTTTCCCCAGATCTCTTTTTCCCAGATCTGCTCCCATCTTCCAGGCAGGAAAACCCAGGAACAGCAGTAAAATCATTTACCCCAAGGTCACAGAAGTTCAGCAACAGTAAAGACTCTTTGGTTTTAATCAACTCCAAATGGATTTGAAGGACATTCCCCAGGTATTCCAGGGATTGCTGGTACTCCAGTTTAAGAGTATTTCCAAATGGTAAACCCCTTTCTAGGCCACCAGAAATTCCAGAACTGGGAAAAGAAATCCCTCCTGTCTCCCACTGTCTTGGCTGAATCCCCATTTGATCCCAGTTGATTTGAACATAAAAGGTTTTGTTGGTGGTTTTGCAGGAATTTGTTTTGTTTCCCTTTATTTTTTCCATAAATAAAAATAAAATAAATAATCCCAAACTTCATCCATCCGCAAGCACTGGAAGGAAAAATCCCATCCAGCCTTTTTCACTCAGCTGCCACATCCAATTATTCTCTCTAGGCCATGTGTCAGGAACCATCTCCTAAATCTATGGAATATTGAAACAGCAGGAGAGTCAGACTTCCAGCCCCCATCCCACCAGTGACCTGAATGAACTGGGAGCTGACTGGTTGGCAAAGCTGGAAGGAGAAAGCCATTCCCTGAAAAATCTCTGGCATTCCTTTATTTTACTCTTCAGTAATCCAGGGGATATCCAAGAGCATCTGGAGCTGCAAATCCTGACTGGAGCCCAAGTTCCAGGCTGGATGGAGCACAGAGCAACCTGGGATAGTGGAAGGTGTCCCTGCCCATGGCAGGGGTTGGAATTCCATGATCTTGAAGGTCCCTTCCAATCCAAACTATTCCATGACTCTGTCCAAACTATTCCTAAATTCCTTCTGAGTAGTTCTTATCCAGGTTTTACAAGAAAAGCCAACCACTAAAAATCCCTCAGGAATGTCAGGGATCCTTTTCATAGGACCAAACATCCTTGTCTAGTGAGAAACTGGAAGTTTATGGAATTTCTCTTTCTCCCTGCTTATCACATTCACAACTATCAATCCCAGAATTCATTTAAACTTAAAAATTGGGAAAATACCTCAATCCTAAAGGCTTCAAGATTTGGGAAAATTTTTTGAAACATGTTGACAACAAGCACACTCCTGCTTTGAATTTCAAGGATAATGCTGCTCCATTAAGTAACCCGGCCACTCTGCTCCCATGAATATTTAAAGGAGAAAAAGCAAAGCATTAGGGAATGAGGCAGCCTGGAATGTGCACTAAGATCCCTGGGAAGAGAGGACAGGACAAAGGAAACGTCAGCACAGCCAAAGTGGCTGCTGTGATGTCCAGGATTGGGTTTTAAGAGGATGGAATGGGAAGGGAAAAGTCTTTTCTGACACCACTTAGTGTGGAATGTCCCTTTGGAACAGGCAGTGACTGACACGCAATGGGAAGTGGATCCATGGGGAGAATCCATTAATGGAAACACAACAAAGAGGAAAATGTCCTTTCATTTGAGAGGGAAAACTGGCTGGGAATTGTGGGGATGGAATAACATGGCAAAAAAAAAAATGTTGGAATTGATGTTTCCTACCATGTGTTACCAGAAATCCAGAAAACTCTGGGAATGTGTTAAGGAATAAATCTGAATTATTCCTGCCAGTGCCTAAAGGGGCTCCAAGAAAGCTGGAGAGGGACTTTGGATAAGGACTGAACAGACAGGAGACAGGGAATGGCTTCCCACTGCCAGAGGGCAGGGATAGAGGGGAAATTGGGAAGGAATTCTTCCCAGGGAGGGTGGTGAGGAACTGGAATGGAAATCCCAGAAAAGCTGTGGCTGCCCCTGAATCCCTGGAAGCATCCAAGGCCAGGTTGGATGGGGCTTGGAGCACCCTGGGATAGTGGAAGGTGTCCCTGCCCATGGAACAGGGATTGGATGGTCTTGGAGGTCCCTCCCAGTTCCCACCATTCAGTGATTCTGGGATACTCCAAAAAAAAGAAATTAAATTCTGTATCCAAATTCCCAACCATTGCTGTCAGGCACAGGGTCGAGGTAGAGAGTGAGAGCAAGAGGAATAACACAGAGCAAAGTCTGGAATCAGGGAATTGAAAGCTGGAAAAGAGCTCCAAGATCATCGAGTCCAAAGCTCAGCCCAGCACCACCACCACTAATCCCTGTCCTCAAGTGGCAAATCCACACATCCACACATTTTTTGGACACTTCCAGGGATGTGACTCCCCCAAGAAACCCATTCCAATGCTTTACAACCCTTCCCATGAAAAACATTTTCCCAATATCCAAACTAAAGCTTCCCTGGCACTACTTGAGGCTGTTTCCTCTGGTCCTGTCCTTTATCCCCTGGAAGCACAGCCTGATCCCCACCTGATTGCACCCTCAGGAGTTGTGGAGAGTGAAAAGGTCCCCCCTGAACCTCATTTTCTCCAGGCTGAGCCCCCCACAGGTCCCTCAGCTGCTCCTGGTTGCTCCAGATCCTTCCCCAGCTCCATTCCCTTCTCTGGATATGCTCCAAGCCCTCAATGTCTTTCTTGTTATGAGGGGCCAGAATTGATCCCAGAATTCCAGAACTGATCCTAGCTTAACTTCAGAACCCATGACATGAGACAACATCAAACAAGCTCCTGCTCCCATTAAAAAGCCCAGGGAAAGTCCAGGCTGGAGGATTCCAGAGGCTTCCCATCTCAATTTCACTCTGGAATTCTTCAGTACATTTTACTGCTGGGCTTGATGCTGCTCCTGCAGCATCTGTGTGGGAATTAAGGACGTTCCGTTCAGGAATGTCTCTAAGTCCAGACACTGAACAGCCCTGGAGAGGGGCACAGTGTTCCCTCAGGGAATGACAGCAATGCTGGGAGCACCCAGGAGAGGAGCTGAGGATTCCCTGTGCTAAGCCAAGGCACGTGAGAGCTGGGCCAGAGCAGGGAGAAGGAGCAGAGATCCCACTAGGCAGGGAGAGAGCGGAAAAAGGGAAATAAAGGAAAAAAATCCAGGCATGAGATCCTGAGGTTTAAGTTATCGATGAGTCCAAAGGGCTGGAATGTCTTGGATGTGTCCAGAAAGTGATGGAAGCAAACAAAGCCAAGGAGTTGTTCCAGGGGCTGGAGACAGGCTGGGAGAAAAGAGAAGATTCCATGGAGACCTCAGAGTCCCTTCCAGTGCCTAAAGGGGCTCCAAGAGAGCTGGAGAGGGACTTGGGATAAAGGATAGAATGCCAGGACACAGGAAATGGCTTCCCGCTGCCAGAGAGCAGCATTAGATGGGATATTGGGAAGAAATCCTTCCCTGAGAGGGTGGCGAGGCCCTGGAATGGAATTCCCAGAGAAGCTGTGGCTGCCCCATCCCTGGAAGAGTCCAAGGCCAGCTTGGAGCAGCTCCAGGTCCTGGGGCTGTGTGTCCACTCCCAGCCCATTTGCCACAGGGATGCTCCAGCCCTGAAGGGAGGCAGGAATAAACTCCCCACGTAAACACAACCTCCTTTTGGAATGATTCCGGCAGCGGGGCGGCTGTTGGGAATCGCAAGCACTGGCACCTGTTTATCTCCAGGGGCCAGGCAGGGCCTGGGAAGAGATAAACAAGGATATCAAGTTTAGGACGCTTTTCCACAAAGCTGCTTTCCCCCCACGTTGTGTCCAGGCCATGGAATGTTTGTCACCCACGCCCTGCCCGGCCCCACAAAGAGAGTGGTGACAGTGGGAGAGTCGCTGGGGCTGGGCATCCCCCTGCTCCGGGGGGCTGGAATTGCTCAGGAGCAGGGATCGCTTTACCGGCATTGTGTGTCCTGGTTTTCCTAAACCCCTCTGGGCTCAACAAGTGTTTGTTCATTTCATGCCCTGTCCTCACCTGTCCTTTGCAGGCCCCATCTTCCCTGATCTTAAAAAATTGGGGAAGGGATGGATGTGCTACAAAATCCAGTCAAGCAGATGATTCCCAAGCTCTGGAAAGAAACTGCGAAGTCCAATTTGCCTGGGTGGGTTTTATCAGTGATTCCTCCGTGTCCAGAGGCAGCAGGAAGGGGCAGGATCCCTACAGGTTCATGATCATGGAATCATGGAATGGTTTGGGTTGGAAAGGACCTTAAAGATCATCACATTCCAAATCTCTGCCATGGGTACGGACACCTTCCACTATCCCACATGGTTCAAATTCCCATCCAACTTGGCCTTGGACATCTTCAGGGATAGAGCAGCCACAGCTTCTCTGGGAATTCCATCCTAGGGTCTCCCCACGCTGACAGGGAAGAATTCCTTCCCAATATCCCATCTATCCTCACTCTCTGGCAGTGGGAAGCCATTCTCTGTGTCCTGTCACTCCATCCCTTGTCACATTCCCAAGGCAATCCCAAGATTCACTGGGATCATCTCTTTGTATCCTTCTTGAACTGGGATGGCCCAAAGCAGCCACTGGTTACCAGCATGGCCCCACCAGTGCCACGAGGGTTAATACTAGCTGGAATTCTGTGATTCCTAAGCCCCATTTTGGGGCTCTGGGGTTACCAGGATCTGAAATCCTTTGGAAACAATGAATCCAAACTCTCCAGAAAGAGATGAAGAAACTGATGGGAAGGTCTTTCCAATTCCAGCGATCCCATGAAGGCCATCTTTTCCTGTCAAAGGGAATCATGGAATGGTTTGGGCTGGAAAGGACCTTAAAGCCCACCCAGTTCCAGCCCCGTGACATGGACAGGGACACTTCCACTATCCCAGGCTGCTCCAAGCCAAATCTAACCTAGCCTTGGACACTCCCACGGATCCAGGGACAGCCCCAGCTTCTCTGGGAATTCCATTCCAGTTCCTCACCACCCTCCCAGGGAAGGATTTCTTCCCAATATCCCATCTAACCCTGCCCTTCTTCAGCTTATCTACATTTATCCATTTCTCCAGGGCATTTCATCCTTCAAATATTCCCACTGGGAATTCAGCTTCCCCTGGATGTCAGGAATGTCTCCAAAACCACCACTGACTTAGACTGACAATTTGTGGAGCGGTATTTCCTTGATTAATTATTATTTAGACTCTTCATATTTAGGAAAGCGACTTCATTAACCCCACGGAAAGGAGGGTTAAAATTAAGAAAGAAATAAAAATCCAGCTGCCATATTGAAAGTCCATTAAGCCAGGAAAGGACCCAACTTTGGTGCTTCTAAACATCAATTATTCCGGAATAATTAATTAGCAAAGCTCTAACAATACATAAAATCACTCGCCTCTGACTCTTCTGATAATTTATGCAAGATTAAAGTATCGCTGTGGTTGCCTTTTCTGGTGCCTAATTCAGCATTTTCTTTTTCCTTATGGAAGCAAGACTCCAGATTTAACTGCTCTAATGCCCTTTTACAGTGTTTGCTGTAGTAAAATCTAACAGCCACTCCAGCAGGCGAGCCGGGAAATGATGGATCACGGAAGCTCAGGGAAAGGGGAGCACCGTAAAATGCCCCAGTTAATGTGGAGAGAGCAGAGTAAATCTTGTTTTAAAAACAGAGCGGGATCTCTGATGGACTCGTTTCACCCCATCAAATTCCCTTTTGATTTGCCTGCTGATAAGGGAGGGCTCCACTCCTTGATTCCTGATAACAGGGAAAGCATTTGGAAATCATCACTGCTAAATTAAGGTCACCAATCACTGCAAACACCTCGACCCAGCCAGGAATGAACATTATTTGGGCGGCAGGTTGGGCTCTTCTTCAAAAGGAAAGAATTCCTGGCTTTTTTTAAACCCAAAAGGAGCATTTGACACTGATCCACCTGAGCCCTGGGATTCAAGCACATTTTCCCATCCCAAAGCTGGATAAAGAATGGATTGGGAGCAGCTCCAAGGAGAAGGGCTTGGGCGTGTTGGTGGATGAAAAACTGGATGTGCCCCAACTATGTGTGCTCACATCCCAGAAATCTCCCATATCCTGGGCTCATCACACAGTGGGGGCAGCAGGAGAGTGGGAATTCTGCACCTCTGCCCTGCTCAGGTGATGCCCCACCCGGAATTCTGCATCCAGCTCTGGGCTCCAACAGCAGGAGGATGTGGAACTGCTGGAGCAGGTCATGGAGGCCATGGAGATGCTCCAAGGGCTGGAGCCAGGCTGGGAGAGCTGGGAATGTCCAGCCTGGAGAAGGGAAGGATCCACAGAGACCTCAGAGCCCCTTCCAGTGTCCAAAGGGGTCCAAGAGAGCTGGAGAGGGATTTGGGACAAGGGATGGAGGGACAGGACACAGGGAATGGCTTCCCACTGCCAGAAGGCAGGGATGGATGGGATACTGAGAAGGAATTCTTCCATGTGAGGCCGGTGAGGCCTTGGAATGGAATTCCCAGAGAAACTGTGGCTGCCCTATCCTTGGAAGTGTCCATGGGCAGGTTGGACAGGGCTTGGAGCAACCTGGGATAGGGGAAAGTGTCCCTGCCCATGGCAGGGGATTGGAACTGGATGATAAATTTAAGATCCTTCCCAAACCATTCTGTGATTCCATGGACAAAAAAAAAATCCACCCACTCACCCTTCCCTGGGCTCTCTCTGCCCCACCCAAGGACAAGATGTCCCAGGACATTTGCCGGTGCCGTGAGGAACAACACGGAGTTTCCCATTGCAACCAACGCTGCAGTTTACAGCCCACGCTAAACCTCCAAGAATTCCCGTGCCCTTTTTCCAATGGAGAGCCCCTGAGGGCAGCTTAAGGGGGGATAACACGTTTGGAGCCGATCCCATCCACACATCCACACAAAATCCCCACTTGACACCGCCCCAAACAACCCAAAATAGAATCTGCCCCCCGAAAACCGCACGCGTGGGGGATTATCCAGAGGCACGGGGGAGGAGGAGGAAACGTTCCTTGAACTCAGATTTCCTGAGGGATGACAGCAAAATTCGCGTTGACAACGAAGTCAAGGCACTTCCCCACCCCTCAGGCTGAAGCAGAAACTCCGGCAAAGCTGCTGGAACAGCAGAGTTTTGTAGGACTCAGGAGATGCTGGGAGTCCACAAATCCCTTATTCCAGGTGCACTCTGGCATCTGTTTAATATTCCAAAGGGTTTTGCTCGTTTCCAGTGCTTTGTAGAGCACAGGGAGAGATCCAGTAAGTCCTGGAATGAAGGGCTTAACTCGGCTCAGCAGCCAGGGAGAGGAATTTCCCTCCGACGCTTCCGAGTCGTCACAAGGAAAAACAAATGGGAAGATTTCCACGAGAAAAATTTAAAAATAAGGGTGTAAACTGGGATTTGGGAAAGAACTGGAAGCAGAAAGCAGAACAGAGAAACCTACACAGGTTTTTATGGGGAATTGAGCATCTGCCAGGGCGGGATTTTGGGAATCCTGACAGAGCAGTGGAGGATACTCTGATCATCCACGCTGGCATCAGTAATTCCAACTGTGACCGTGCTGGGAATGCCATCAGACAGTTTATTAAGTGGGAGAAAATAGCAAAAGGAAGGAAAAAAAAAACAGGGAAAAGGGACTCATTGTCACTTTTCAGGTTATGGGGTTTTTTAAGTGTCTTAACCCACTTCTATTTTCCTTATTTTTATTTAGGAGCCCAAGGAAAGACAAGCAGAGGGATAAGAGGGATTACCACTGAAATTCTGCCCAATTCCAAGCAGCAGGTCCAGAACTGGCTTAAAAGCTTCATTTTTGGTTGGGTTAGGAGACTCCTAGAGGTCCCTTCCAAGCCAAAGCATTCCACGGACAAATAAATATTTATTTCCAAGATAAAGATCTGTTTCCAAGAGCATGGAGTGACAGGGTAAGGGGGATTTGCTTCAAACTGAGAGTAAGTTCAGATGGGATATTGGGTAGAAATTCTTCCCTGTGAGGGTGGTGAGGTCCTGGTTGCCCAGAGAATTTGTGGATGTTCCATTCCTGGAAATATTTAAGGCCAGGCAAGCCCCAGGACACCAAACGAGGAGTTCAGGACCTACTGCTCTGTTCCCCATTGTTTTTTCCCTCTGGGTTTTTTTTTTTCCCCTGTCTATTTTAGTTCTGCACCATGCCATCCCTGAAAGGTTTGGAGTCTTACACAAAGCCCCCCACAGACCTGGAAATATCAAGGGTCAGAGCCAATGGAAGAATCTCATCCATCCCCAAAGCCAAGTATTTTTCCTATTAGTGCACAAATACACTACCCCAAAGAGCTGCTGGCTACCAATGGAATTTCCCAATCCAACAGAGCTGGAGCTGCACAGGAGAGGCTCTAAAATAGGGATTGAGGTAAAAACATTGAGGTGAAACTACCTAAAACAAGGATTGAGAGGTGACTTTCATTAAAACATGGAATGGTTTGGGTGGGAAGGGACCTTCAAGGTCACGTCCTTCCACCCCCCTGCCAGGGGACACATTCCACTGGACCAGGCTGCTCCAAGTCCCACGCAACCTGGCCTGGAATACTTCCAGGGATGTGGCTTCCACAACAAATTGAGTGTGCAGGTCGAATTCTGCAGGAGAAGAGAGACACAGGAATTGTCACCTTCAGGATCCCTATTTCCCTCTAGATGTTCCCTCTGTCGCAGCCGCCGATTTCTCCGATCCCAAATCCGACGTCTGCACGGGAACACTTCCTTGAGCGAGGCCCATCCCCTCGCTCCCAGCAGGCTGTTATTTTTAAAAGAGGGCTCTGCAAAGAGAATTCCCAGACCTGGCTCCAGGCCTGCAGCTCCTCTTGCAGCTCGGGGACGAGTCACCTGGAAATGCCAAGTCAAGGCGGAAACCCAAAACCGTTACTTACGACCGCTGACGTAACCGGGGCCGGCAAAGAGCCAAGAATGTGAACTTTTCCCAATTCCTGAAGGAGTGAGGAGCCACCTCGCCAGCCACGCTCCACCCCTGGCTCCCAAGGACAAGGCAGAGGGAAGAGAGAGCTGGCAGCGGAATGATTTCCGAGCAAGGTCAAACCTAGGTGGGACAGAGGAACGACGGAGAGCGGCGACCTTGGAAGGGTTTGGATCAGCTGGAAGGAACTTGGGAAAATGAGAGTAACGATGGAGTAAAGAAAAAGATGTGATGAACTCCAGGGAGTTCTGTGTGTGATCCAAGGGCTTCCCTGAGGGAAGGGTTTAAGGGTTTAACTCGACCGTAATGCGATCAGAGGCGTCGCCTCGAAGAGCGGCAAAACCTCACGCAACTCAGAAGAAAAATAAAATAAATACAAAACAAAACACCAAACAAGGAAAAAAAACCTCCAAAATTCCCTCAATTGCTATCCCACTGGGAATCAACCTGCTGGACACATCAAGGAAAAAAAAAAAAAATAGGAGAGGGTATAAAATCCAGGGCTGAGACTTTCAGAGCTGCCAGAGGGATCCAAACACCCGGTGTCAATAAAATTATCAGCAGCTGAGCATTTGGATGCCACCCATAACTTGCTCCTCACCATTTACACCCCCTTTACTGGCCCAAGTAATGCAAAGCATTAAGCTGCATAAAGCAGCTCCTGCCACTTTTGCCTCCAGCGTTTTTCCAAGCAAACGCTCCTTGCCCATCCCAACCCCCGCATGTCACATCCTGTGGAGTGAGGAGGAGAGAAAAGAGGGTTTAGGGAATTTTTTGGAAGGTGATTGTGGCAGTAAAGAGTTGGAGAAGCTTCTGCAGATGCAGAGAGAAGCAAGTTTCCTGAATCCTATGGAATTTCTCTTTAGGAAGATGGGAAAACAAACAGGATTCCTTCTGTTTGGCAGTTTTAACACTGGGGTGGCAACCCAGGAAAAGCAAAGCTGGTAACACAAACCACTGGCTTATCTCAGCTTGGAGCAGGGGAAAGGGGAAGAAAAGCAGGAAAAGAATATTTTCAAGGGAAGCAACACAAATCCAGGTTGGATGTAGTGGATCCAACAAGGATGCACTCCCAAATTGCTCCTCCTCTGGCCATGGAGCTGCACAGCCACAGATGGGGAATTGCAACAATTCCCCATCTACTTAAGCTGAAGGAGGGAAGGTTTAGTGGGATATTGGGAAGGAATTCTACCCTGAGAGGGTGGTGAAGAACTGGACTGGAATTCCCAGAGAAGCTGTGGCTGCCCCTGCATCCCTGGAAGTGTCCAAGGCCAGGCTGGACAGGGCTTGGAGCAACCTGGGATAGTGGAAGGTGTCCCTGCCTATGGCAGAGGGGTGGAATTGGATGATCTTCAAGGTCCCTTCCAACCCAAACCATTCTGGGATCCAAATCCCAGGATGAACCACCCACCTCTCCCAGGAAAAAATCCAAAAGCTCTTTAGAAGTTCCTTTAACACCCAGACCTGGAAGTCACAGCAGGAAAAGGGAGCCAGGCTTTGAACTTAGGACACAGTGATCCTTGAGGTCCCTCCCAGCCCAAACCATTCCATGATTCCAAGTTCACCTCAAGCAGGACACGACCGGTCTCACACGGAACCATCCAACCCGGCGAGCACCGAATTATTTAAGGAACAGACACAACATAAATAAAGAAAAGTCCCTGGAGAATCTCCCTCCTGCTTTCTCCATCTCCTGCTTCCAGCCAGCTGTGACCGTGCCGAAGCAATCCCGGAGCAGTCCTGCCCGGAAGGGGACATTACAGAGGTGGAAAAGACACGGAGGAGTCTCTTTGTAATATTCCACGATCCCCCCCGGGCGAGGCGCAGAGCCGGCGCTGCTGAACGCTGCACTTTTGGATTCAATTAAAGTGATTATCTGTTGTGCCAAATAAATTGTGTCCAGCATCTATCCTGCAGGATTTTACACCTCCAGCCTCATTATTCCCTAACTGTTTCCTCCTGTTTATGCTCTCTCCAATTAAATTGCTGATAATATGAGCCAAAATAAAAAACGAGCGCACCTTGTCCGGAGAAAATTGATTCCCTTTTTTTCCTGCACCGGGCGATTGCCAGGTTTTATATACTCTGTTCCTGGCGATCATTAGTAATTCAATTTTCTTTTTATTAGCCCCCTTATCTGCTGAGCAATATAGTGGCAGAGCTGACCTCTTTCGCACGGGTAAATGTTTAAAATCTTTTCCCTGATTAATTTTGCCAGTTAAGGAAAAGAGGAGAAATGATCCGGCTCTTTGCCATCACAATGAATAAAGCTTAATGTTGATTGTGATGGAATTTCTAATGCCAAGGAAATTGATTGAACGCAGCAATTACCCCGCAATAGGAACTCCAGGGAAATGGGATGGTTTTCTCCCCGGCCGTAGCCTTTTGGTTATTTAAAACAATCCAATTTGCAAGGATAATTATATATTAGTGTTTTATCTGCCACCGGGAATGAACATGGGAATTTTGATACTGGCCCGGCATTAGCAGGTTATTGCTGCAAATTACTCCAGATCTGCTTTCTTTCACATAAAGACGAAATTAGGCCATCAATAACCAGAAAAAGGTGGACTGAGGAGATGGGAGAGGCACGAGTGCCCTCTGCAGGGCTGTGTGCGCTTCCCAAAATCCCCAATTCTGGAAAAGCCCCCGATTCTCACGCAAAAATCCCGATTTTCCCACATGTACCACGCAGTCATCAATCCCATTCTCCTCATCCCTACATTTGCTAAATCTCTGATGTTAACATGAATAAGAAAAAATCAAGAAATCTTCCTTTGAAGTACTTATTCCTAGTGTTTTTTCCAAGGAAAAAGTCCTGGGAATAAGAAATGACAGTTCAGATGCCCAAGCAGGATGAGCCAAGGAATGGTGAGTAAAAGTTCCCAACTACCAAAACCCGCTTGTCTGTCATCAAAAAATAGGTTGGGAATAAGCCTCATCCTGCAAGAAATCCCACACAAAGACAGGAAAAAGCTGTTGGAAAAGTGTTGGATTCCCATATCCTCTGGTATGGGACTTTTAGGATGGGAAAAGCAGGAATATCCCAGGTGTTATCCCACCTGGATCAGTCAAACCTCACTTAAAAGTTGGCCTTTTCCCTCAAAACTGGTGAGAAAAAGATGCCATCCCTGAACTTTCGGGAATATTCCATCTTCAGTTTGGAGAAAGAGGATAAGGGATTCCCAGGGTGATGGAACAGGACATAGACCAAAAGCTCATTTGGCATTTGGACTGGCTGGGAGAGCTGGGAATGTCCAGCCTGGACAACAGAAGGATCCAGGGAGAGCTCAGAGCCTCTTCCAGTGCCTGAAGGGGCTCCAAAAGAGCTGGAGAGGGAATTTGGACAACGACCTGAAGTGCCAGAACACAGGGAATCCCTTCCCACTGCCAGAGGACAGGGATAGATGGGATTTGGGAAGGAATTCCTCCCTGTGAGATTGGGAAGGTGCTGGAATGAAATTCCCAGAGAAGCTGCCCCGTCCCTGGAAGTGTCCAAGGCCAGCTTGGATGGAGCTTGGAGCAATCTGGGATAGTGGCAAGCGTCCCTGCCCATGGCAGGGGGTGGGAATTCCATGATATCCAAGGTCCCCTCCCACCCAAACCATTCCATGGTTTTATCCAACACCGTGGCACTCAAGACCTTGATGATCCTTGTTGGTCCTCCAGCTTTTCCCTGGATAAGGAGAGGAACAACCACCAGCTTTTATCCCTCTTCCATCACATCCCTGAGGATCCCAAAGGGAAGGGAGGCAGCCTGATCTGGAACTTCCTCCCTGCTCCACCATCCCATTGGAAAAACTTCCATTTGGGACACACTCCAATATCTGAGCTGTTATTAAACATCCCACTTAATCAAGTATTTTGGAATTAATCGATAAGAGCTGCAGGTGGATCTCTCATGGAACAGCCCAAATAATCCCAAGAAAATTCCTACCAATCTGCCACTTTCCACTGGCTCTCTGATCCCTGAATAAAAGCAATTCCCACAGAGGGAAGTGCCTCTGGACAGAGCACTGGGAAACACCAATCCCAATTCAAGACTCAGCAATGGCTGGAAGAGCTTCCCTACTGATGAGACCAAACAGATCCATTTGGGTCCAGGAAGGGAACTGGAAAGTCAGGAGACATTCCAGGACTTGGGAAAAGCAGGAGCAATGTCTTTGCACAGCCCGCAGAGCTGTGCCACAGATCCCAAAATCCCGTGGAACAGGACGAACAGGAAAGCAGCCAGGCTGTGTCACCACAGGCCCCACATCCGTGGGGACGGAAGGGGCTGATCCAGCTTTTCCAGCCACGCTGCCATGCAGGAAGTTGGGAACATTCCTCCCCTCTGTGTCTTTCCCTCCTGGTGGATCCAGAAATGGATCCAGAAATGGATCCACCTCCCTGCTCCATTCCTGCCCCACTCTGCTCCCAGTGCATCCCAATAATTCCATTTACTTCCCTCACACCTGTCCAAGGAGAAGTGGAAAAGACTGGAAAATTCCACCACTTTGTGGTGATTAATATCCACAACATTTTGCTGGGATTAAGATCCACACTTTGCCCCAAAAGAAAACCAAAACAACCTTCCCAAAACCTCCTGGATAACCTGGGAGTCAGGAAGTGAATCCACAAGACTTCACTTGTTTCCTGTGGAACCAGAAGACACTGGCACCACATCCATAATTATACACTTGCAGGGAACATGGGGAATGTGGGAGTTGTCCCAGTTCCTGTGAGTATCCAGGACCTCCCAGACTTGGGAATATCCCTGCCCCATCCACCACCCAATAATCTTTTCCTACTAAACACAGGGAAAAAACACAGGAGTCCTGGAGCACACAAAGGAACAGCCCTGGAATAATTCCACAGCTTTCCAAACCCAGAGTTTAAAAATATTCCAACACATAAAGCTGCAAATCCTCTGCCTGGGATTGAAGCTCTCCAAGAAAAATCTTGAAGTACAAAAGGATTCAAATCCAGAAAGTCATTTTTAATCAAAGGGAGCAAATCCAAAATTCACTGAGGGAATTTCAAGGCAATCCAGGCTCTTCCTGAATTTCTCTGCAGAGGAGAAGGTGCCACACAGAAAAGCATCTGCCAGGAAAGGCTGGATAATTGGATCCACTTTTGGAGGGGGGGAATGAACTCCCTGCTCTCCCAAGGTCACTTCCAGACCTATTCCCTTTTTTTTCTTCCATTCTCCAACCTTCTTTATTTGCCAACTTCTCAAAGCCTGGAGCAAAACCACATTCCTGCTTTATTTTCTCATTCCTATTTACTAAAATCAAGATTTCAGGATGGGAACATTCCCTTCCATCAAGGAACTGGGATTCCAAACAAGCTGATATCCCTGGCATCATCACTACCTCAATTCCCTCCAAGGTTAAAATGCTGCAGCAATCCCAAATTGCTCCATGTCTCCAGAGCTTTCTGTCTTTTCATGGAATCATGGAATGATTTGGGTTGGAAGAAGTCAAAGATCATGGAATTCTACATCCCTGCCATGGGCAGGGACACCTTCCACTATCCCACTTTGCTCCAAGTTCCATCCAACCTGGTCTTGGACACTTCCAGGGATCCAGGGGCAGCCACAGCTTCTCTGGGAATTCCAGTCCAGGGCCTCTGCACCATCCCAGGGAAGAATTCCTTCCCAATTTCCCATCCAACCCTGTCCTCTGGCAGTGGGAAGCCACTCCCCTTGTCCTGGCCCTCCATCCCTTGCCCAAAATTCCTCATCCAGGAAAACTCAACAAGATCTCAACGAAGCTGTCTGAACACCAAATAATCCCAAAATATAACTGGAGACAAATCCCAGCAAAGTCTGATCCAAACCCCTCTCCCAGCTCCAGCAACTCCCACAAGGAATTTCATGGGGCCACAGGGAAAATGTGTCTCACATCCATCTGAAACAACTGAACCCCAGGTGGGGGACGCCTTTTATCCATAAAAATATCCCTAGGGAACAGAAGAACCAGACTTGGAGCCACCAACATCCCAACAACATTCCAGACACGTGGAGGTTCCACTCTGAGCTCCGAGTTCTGCTCCAAGGCAGCAGGACATGGATGCAAATTCCCTGTTCCCAAAGATGATGGATTCAGTACTCCATTAATTACTGGTGTTTTAAGCTAATTAGATCCCAAATTGGACACTGCACTGGGATACAGGTGAGAGATTTGTGTATTCCTGCCTCTGCCAACCTCTTCCTTCTTGGAAAACCTTCCTGAAAATCCAGGGAAACCCCAGGAAAAACAACTTTTTTGTGGAGATACCAAAAGACAACACAGATATGGAGTCAAACTTCTCCTCAATGTTTGCTCCAAGACCGACAACACCTCCAGGAGGACTCCAGGACACATTCCCAAATCCAAGAACCCTTGGAATCGCTCCACCAAGCCCTTGGAATGCCTGTTCCTACCTTCCTTGGTGGCCACCTGTGTCCTGGTGGCCGGCATCCGGCAGAGCCGGTGCTTGGAGATCTGCACCAGGCCCCGGGGCGAGGAGCGTTTCGCCGTCACCGAAGGTTTTCCCCGCGTGGAATTTCTCCTCCGGAGGTGGAAGAGGCTCTTCAGGGCTGTGCTGGGGGAGATGTTCTTCTTATCCGTGGGGGAGCTGGGAAAAGGGAACGTCACAGGGTTAGGAGGGAGCAGGGAAGTGACCAAAACGGCTCCTGGTGTCCTTCTCCAGAGCTCCAAGAGGAGTCAAATCCCACCAGGATTCTCCTCTGGCTGAGGGGTGGGGGGGAGGAGAAGCTCTGAACAGGAAATTCCAAGGGAATGGGCAAATGTGAGGAATTCCTGGCAAGGAACAGATGGAGAATGAGGTGTTTGACAGCCAAATTTACTCATTGCCTTCTGCTCAACAGATGTGAAGGACTGAGTCATGGAATCACGGAATGGTTTAGCTTGGGAAAGACCTCTCCAAGCATTTCCCAGCAGTGCCAAGGCCACCACTGACCACGTCCCCAAGTTCCACATCCACAGGGATCTTCAATCCCTCCAGGGATGGGGATTCCCAATGCCTGACCACCCTTTACAGGAAGGAATTTTCCCAATATCCAAAGCAAACCTCCCCTGGAGCTGTTTGAGGCTATTTCCTCACACCCTGTCCCTTGTTCCCTGGGAGATCCTGATCCCTCCTGACTTCACCCTCCTGTCAGGGAATTTAGGGAGCCAGAAGCTCCCCCCACCTCAGCCTCCTTTTCTCCAGGCTGAGCTCTCCCAGATCCCTCAGATGCTCTTGGTGCTCCAGACCCTTCTCCAGCTCCATTCCCAACTCTGGACATGCTCCATATCCTCAATGTTCTCCCCCCAGGATCTGAGGAGCCTCAGCAGTGCCCAGCACAGGGGGATGATCCCTTCCCTGATTCTGCTGGAATTTACCAAGGTGTGGGATGTCTCCCTGAAACTGCCAAAAAATCCCAAACATTCCCAACTTCTGCAGGCTGCTCCAGAGTGATTTTCCCAGCACAATCCACCCACTGATGGTTTTCCAGGCAAAGCAGGAGGGCAAGGCAAGGATGGAAACCTGCTGAGAAGCACTGAAGGGATCTGGGAAACCAAAGCAGGAATCAACACAACAATTAGGAGAATTTGAAATTAAATCAAGGAAAATGCAGCTTCCTTTGCTGAGTGAGGAAATGTCGGTGACCACGGGGATTCACAGGATCCAGCTCTGGATCACCCAACATCAGGAGGACGTGGAACTGCTGGAGCAATTCCAGAGGAGGCCATGGAGATGCTCCAAGGGATGGAGCCAGACTGGGAGAGCTGGGAATGTCCAGCCTGGAGAAGGGAAGGATCCAGGGAGACCTCAGAGCCCCTTTCAAGTCCTAAAGGGGCTCCAGGAGAGCTGGAGAGGGACTTGGGACAAGGGATGGAGAGACAGGACACAGGGAATGGCTTCCCATTGCCAGGGGGCAGGGATAGATGGGATTTGGGAAGGAATTCTTCCCTGGGAGGGTGCTGAGGGTCTGGAATGGAATTCCCAGAGAATCTGTGGCTGCCCCATCCCTGAAGTGTCCAAGGCCAGGTTGGACAGGGCTTGGAGCAGCCTGGGAGGGTGGAAGGTGTCCCTGTTCATAGCAGGGGTGTGGAATTCCATGATTTTTAAGGTCTTCCAACCCAAACCACTCCATGATTCCATAAAAATCCTCCAGCGCACCACAACCCTCCACTGGAATTTCTCCCACAGCCGCAACCTGGGACACGAAATCCACGGACACAGAACCCAAACCAACGACTCACCCCACGTTCCCTTTCCTCTTGATGATTTTTGTCCGACTCTTCACTTTGTAACTGGACAGGGCAGCCTCTCCACAGGATTTCATCCCACCGGGAACAGCGGACGCCGCGCTCGGAGCCGGCGGGACAGAGACGGCTCGAGGGACAACCGGGGCTGGAGCCTTCTTCTGGTCCTCAGATCTCCACTGGAATGCTGACTTGGAAGTGGAAGGCAAAGTCTGCAAGCTGGAGGCTTTCCACTTATATTTACTGGGAGAAACCCCCAGCTTGGATTGCAATCCCAATTTCTTTACCTTCGCTCCCAAATCCGCTTTGGGGGAGATTTTGGCACCTTTGTCCCCTCCCGCCACGCCCTTCTTGGAATTCTCAGCTCGAGGGCTCGCCCACCTCTTCACAACCCGAGAGCTTTTCCCAGGGTTTGCCACCCAGGTGTAGTTGTTTTTCCTGAATTTCTGAGATTTGCTGGAGACGGGTGCTGAGGCAGCTTTTTGGAGAGCGGGAGCTTTGGGAATTACGGGAATTCTGCTCTTGACCAGAGCCACCCCAGGCTGAGCAGGTCGAGAGATCATCTCGGCATTCCCAAAGAGTTTGGGATGTAGGGAAGCATCCCGGATTTCCTCACCACCCCCTGGGGAGGCTGGCTCTGCCTTGATCCGTAGCGAGTGCTGGGCTGGCTCCTGACCTGGAAATTCCAAAGGTTTTTGTGGCTCCGACTTCAGCGCCACGGCACTTTCACTGGTGCTTCCAGAGGTGGAAAAGGAGCTCCCAGCTCCACTTCCAGGCAGGCACACAGTCCTCGAGGTGGAACTGAAGGAAATGGAGAGGGAAGGTCTTCTCTCTTCTTCCCGGAGAAGAGATTTCTGGATATTTCCACTCGCCGAAGGAGCCACCGCCACTTCCCGCCCGGAAAAGTCTCCGTAAGGACCCACGTTTTCCTGGCCAGCCCTTTGTGGCACCTGGATATCCACGACGATGTTCCCATCCGTGGTGAAGTCCACGTGTCTCGCCGGGGACGATTCCGGTGCCTCAGGAGTCTGGCTGTCCCCAAGGCTCCCAAAACCCCGGGAAGCGCTGGAAGCACTTCCAGCCTCATACCCCGATCCTGGCAGCCGGTTGTCCAGGGAGTATTTTTTCCTCCAGGAGTGAGTCTGGAAATTCCTGGGAGCCTGCTGGGGGTACCTGGTGGAAAAGGCTCCTCTCCTGGTGTAGCCAGGCTGGCGGGGGTTGTTCCACCTGGGAGGAGCCGAGGGCGCGGGACGTGGGACGTTCCCGTGCATGTTCCTGTGGCTGTTTATGAGACCTGTGCAAGAGAAGACAGAGCATTAATTCCCTGATCCCACGGGAATTCGACAGCCACACAGAGCTGCTCTTCCCTCTCTGCTGGAATCAGTCACTTGGGATGAGCCAAGGGTGGAAGGAAAAGCCATGGAATGACTCGGAATGGTTTGGGTTGGAAGGGACCTTCAAGAACATCTGGTTCCACTTCCCTGCCACATCCCTGGATTCCACAGCCCCATCCAATTTGCCCTTGGACACTTCCAGCGATCCAGGGGCAGCCACAGCTTCTCTGGGAATTCCACCCCAGCCCCTCACCACCCTCACAAGGAAGAATTCCCTCCTAATATCCCATCTACCCCCGCCCTCTGGCAGTGGGAAGCCATTCCCTGTCTCCTGGCAGATCCTGATCCCACCTGACTCCTGTCAGGGAATTTTAGGGAGCCAGAAGGTTCCCCCTGAGCCTCCTTTTCTCCAGGATGAGCCCCCCCCAGCTCCCTCAGCTGCTCCAGACCTTTCCTAAGTTCCCTTCCTTGCTTCCCTTCAAAGCAGCAACAAGGACACTCCAGGGCTCCTCTGGAAGCCAACATCCCTGTAAATTCAGGAATTTCTCTCCTTGTCCAGCCTCAGTGTTTAGAAAACCTTTCCCATGAGTGATTCCTGAAGGAGTTTGGAGCCTGGTATTTCAGTTTTTCCTTCACCGGGGTCAGGGAGCTGCCAGGAGAGCTGAGTCAGCACATTCCTCATGGAAAAGCAAGGATTGTTTTCCTCCCTCTCACCATTCCCCCACGCAGGAGCTCCTGGAGAGGCAAATCCCAAGTCCTGAGCGGAGGTTGTGGCCTCACCAACGAGGAAAATTTACTTTGGAGGACAAAAATAGAGAGATCTGGCGCTAAAACAAGCTCTGGTGCATTCCAGAGCTTGGGAAGGGCACATGGATGCACATCCCACCTCTGTGCTCCCAGCCTGGAGCTGTGGGACAGGGAAAAGCCCTTCCCAAAGCCAGGAGAGTCCCAGATCCTGTCGAGAGCAGCACTGTGGGAATTCTCTGGGATGGAGACCCCAAAATCCCCCAGCACTCCACGGGCTCTGTTCCCTCCCTGCCTTGGCCCACTCGGATTTTTCGTGCCTTTTCCCTTTCCACCTTTCCCCAGCAGTCCCTGGATCACTTCCCTCCTCTCCCAGAACCCCTGAGACCTCTCTTCTCCCCTTTCCTCCCTTCTCCCAGCACTCTGGGATCTTCCCCATCCCCATCCCACTCACACTCCCCCCAAAAATCCAACATCCCTTCCACAGCCCGCCAAAGACTCCCCCAGGTCCCGTCACAACCGCAGATCCCCAAAATTCCCTTAAAACACCACACCCCCCCCCACCAAGATGCCCAGATCTCCCTCTATCCCTCCTCCAGGTCCTCCCACATTCTTCCCAGCTCCCTCTTTTCCTCATCCCCCCCATCCCTTTTTTTCCCATTCCCTTCCTTTCCCGACCCCTTCATGCCCTGGAGCGCTCGGATCTCCCGGCACAGCTGCTCCCAATCCCGATTTCCCCGGATTCCCCCCAATTCCCGCACCCTGGAGCGCTCGGATCTCCCGGCACAGCCGCTCCCAATCCCGATTCCCACCAATTCCCGCACCCTGGAGCACTCGGATCTCCCGGCACAGCCGCTCCCAATCCCGATTTCCCTCAATTCCCGCACCCTGGAGCGCTCGGATCTCCCGGCACAGCCGCTCCCGTTCCCGATTCCCCCCATTCCCGCACCCTGGAGCGCTCGGATCTCCCGGCACAGCCGCTCCCGTTCCTCCATTCCCGCAGCGCTCCCGGCACGGCCCCGCGGCGCGGTGACGTCATCAACCGGCGCCGGCACCTCCGCCAACGGACCCACGTGAACGCTCCTCGCTGGTCACGTGACGCCCGCGGCCGTTGCCGGGCAACGGGGCCGGGACAGCGCGGCCTAAACTGAGCCCGGGCCTGGGCCTGGGATTGGGCCTAACCCAGCCCGGCCTGGCTGTCCCCTGTCCCCATCTCAGCCCGGTCCAACTGTCACCAGACGCTGTCCCCTGTTCCCATCTTAGTCTGGGCCTGCTGTCTCAAGCCCCTGTCCTCAGCCTGGGCCTTGTCTCTGCTCCCAGTCCTTGTGCCCAGCCTCTGTTCCTTCCACATCCTCATCCAGCCATCTCCTGTCCCCATCCCTGCCTGGTCCAGCTGTCCCCATTTCTCCTGTCCCCATCCCAGCCTGGTNCCCAGCTCCCTCTTTTCCTCATCCCCCCCATCCCTTTTTTTCCCATTCCCTTCCTTTCCCGACCCCTTCATGCCCTGGAGCGCTCGGATCTCCCGCTATCCCTCCTCCAGGTCCTCCCACATTCTTCCCAGCTCCCTCTTTTCCTCATCCCCCCCATCCCTTTTTTTCCCATTCCCTTCCTTTCCCGACCCCTTCATGCCCTGGAGCGCTCGGATCTCCCGGCACAGCTGCTCCCAATCCCGATTTCCCCGGATTCCCCCCAATTCCCGCACCCTGGAGCGCTCGGATCTCCCGGCACAGCCGCTCCCAATCCCGATTCCCACCAATTCCCGCACCCTGGCGCCCCCGGATCTCCCGGCACAGCCGCTC
>WEZZ01016777.1:176078-192394 GCA_013400585.1 Chloropsis cyanopogon
TACCTCCAGCCCGGCCTTTTCCTCCCCGCTGTCTCCAATCCCGGCTGCGTGTCCTGGCCGTGCTCCGCTCGTCCGTAGAGGAAACCCACGCCCGGGGCGATCCCAGAAAAAAAAAAATCCCCAGGGGAAGCTTTCGGCCCTTCGGTTCCGTCCTCTCCTGCATGAGACAATCCCGGCTGTGCGGCTCCGCCGGGCGATGGCCGAGCAGTGAAGATGTCCATGGCCAGGCTCAACAGCGTCAATGGCTTCTTGGAGGACTCCAGGATGGAGCCGGGGGACATGGGCAGGATCCTGCGCTGCCTGGAGATGGGCACCGTCCTCACCTTGTTCTACCAGAAGAAGTCGCAGAGGCCGGAGAGAAGAACCTTCCAGGTGAAGCTGGAGACGCGCCAGATCATCTGGAGCCGGACGCCCGAGAAGGTGGAGGGGGACAGTGAGTATCGGGGGGACAGAGAGGACTGGTGGGGACAGGGAGGATCGGGGGGGACAGGGGAATATCAGTGGCAGCGGTGTTGGGGGGCTGGGGATGAGCTGGTGGGATGCTGAGCTGTGTTGGGGTGACTGGCTGGGGGTGTTCCGGGCGTGTTGGGGTGTCCCGCTGCGATGGGGTAAATGGTTGTGGGGTGCTTGGATGTGTTGGGATGTCCTGCTGTAGTTGAGGGACTGATTGTGGGGTGCCTGGATGTGTTGGGGTGCCTGGATGTGTTGGGGTGCCTGGGTTTTGTGGCATGTCCTGCAGTGGTGGGGTAGTTGGTTGTGGGGTGCCTGGATGTGTTGGGGTGTCCTACAGTGGCTGGGGGGGGGTTTCTGGGCGTGCTGGGTTTCCCAGTCATGATGGGGTAACTGGTTTTGGGGTGCCTGACTGTGTTGGGGTGTCCTACATTGGTGGGGTAACTGGTTGTGGGATTCCTGGCTGTGGTGGGATGTATTTCCATGGTGGGGTAACTGGTTTTGGGGTTCCTGGCTGTGGTGGGGTGTCCTTCCATGCTGAGATAACTGGTTATAGGGTGCTTGGTCTTGGTGGGATGTCCTGCAGTGGTGGGGTGACTGTTTGTGGGGGTGCTTGGATGTGGTGGAGTGTTCTGCCGTGGTTGTGGAATTCCTGGCCACAGGGGGATGTCCTGCCATGGTTTCCCCCCTATGGAATGTTCTACCACGGTGGGATATTCACCCCTATGGGATGTCCTACCTTGTCGGGGTGCCTGGCCACGGGGTGATTCCCATAAAAGCAGGAGCTGCTGTGCTGAGCATCCCTCACCTCCTCCATCCCACCTTGGAAGTTGTTCTGTGGGATCAAGCTGCTTCTGTTTCATCCCCAGGGATTTATATCCTCCCTGGCAAGGAGGGAAAAGAGTGACCATCACTGTTCCTGCTCATGGTGCTTTTTTAACCCCAAAATCCCACTGGAGCATTGATAAAAATCCCCCTTCCACGTGGATTCACTGGTGGTTAGGATGTTGCTGGGACGTTCTCCCAACAGTGGGAATTGTTGGGACTCCATGTCTTGGTGCTCGTTACCTCAAAGCTTTAGTTGAGCTAAAAAAATCCAGTTGATGGAACCTGGGATTGGGGTGCCATGGAGCTACACCATCACCTCATCCCACATCCCTGTGCAGGGAAGGAACTCAGTTTTGGGGTATCACCTCACCTGGGTGATGGCAAAACCCACCCTGGAGGTTTGGGAGGCACCTTTTTCCTAGAGAGGCTCCTCCAAAATCACCAATGACCCCCCACAAAAATCACCACCCACTGCTGATTCTGTGCAAGATCCAGGAAGCTTCAGCTCCTGCTTGGAGGTGCTGATCCCGAGGTGGAATTCCAGCTTTGAGCCAGGAAAAGGAGGGTGGCACTCAGAGCTGAGCACAGGCATGAACAGGGTCCGTGCTTGTCCGGACTTTCTGGATACAGGAGCAGATTTGTGGGAGCAGAAGGTGATGGGAGGAAGGGCACCCAGTTTTGGAGAGGTATTTTAGGTCCTCACGGAGAAGAACTTGTTATCCAGTCATGGAAATAATGCATTTCCAGTTCCTTGTTTTTCCCGGAAGCGCCGTGCACTGTTAGGATCTCAGGTTGCTTCTGGTGCTGTGCCTCAGTTTCCCCTCTGGAGCCTTAGGATCTGTCTTTTCCCATCCAACAGCCCAATCTCCCCCGTGGGAACGAGCAGGCATCCTCCAAGGTCATCCAGAAGGATGAAAAAAGGAGGAAAATCCTTCTGGAAATGTGCAATCCCACCATCCTGTCCCACCATTCACTTTTCCTTGTCTGGAGTGGGAGGAATCCCCATCCTGGTGCTGGGCTGGAGCATCCTCAGCCCCTGCTCCATCCCTCTCTTCCCACTCTCTGTGATTTTATGGAAGTATCGGGATCTCCCAGACCTCACGCCTGCCCAGACCATTTTAAATCCCCCCCTTCAAGCCAGCATCCAGCTTGGAGAGGGATTAGTGGGAAGTGCTGATGTCTCTGTTAGGGACTGTCAGGGCCAGGACACGGATCCTGGCTCTCCCCTGGACCCCCAGGATAATTACACGCTTTGTTAAGCAGCCACTGGACACGTGTCCGTGTGTCCATGCCTGGGATCACCTGGAGCACGGCCTCCAAAATTAACCTCGTCCTGGAGGGCTTCCAGCTCGTCACCCTCAGCAGACCCCAGTTCCCAGCGCAAGGAATCTGGTGGAAAACAGCCCCGAAAAAAAGGATCTTTACAAGAAATTAGAGGAAAAATCCAAGAGGATTTTGGAGAGGTGGTTTGACGACACCTCCCAGCCTTGTTAATGGCAAATAATTAGAATTAGGACTTTTTTGGGAGGAGAAAATTCAGTTGGGATTTATCACTGTCGGACAAGGAGGAAATATTTTATTCCAGGTTTTAAACCACACCACAGGATCCCGGCAGGATACAATCTTCCAATTTCCCCTGTCCAGGAGGGTCTGAGCTGCCACATCCTGCAAGAAGGGATGACCCAGGTGCCCAGGCCAGCAGGAATTCCCAGCACAACCATTCTCTCCAACCCCTTTGCTTCCCTTCTAATGCCTGAAAAAAATTTCCCAGGCTCTCAGCATCCCTAAAATCCCACTGGGCAGAACCTGCTCCTCCATCATCTCCCCACCATTCCAAATCTTTTTTTTTGCACCACGCTGCTCGCTTTGCATTAGAAAAGAAAAAAAAGGGATTTTCGCAGCTGGAACCGACTTCCAGAGTGTTTTAATCGCCCAGGACAATGGAGACAATGCGGGGAGGAGTTTGGAGACGGAGTTCTGACAGGATCGAGGCAAATCCGCTGCAGATGTGGTTTCCAGGAAGCTGCTGCTCGGGTGTATTGTGCAGCCCCTCGCCGCTCCCTTTTACCCTGGTTTTTCATGGGAATGGGCTGTTTGCCCTGGGGGGAAGGATCTGGGTTTGTTGGTTGGTATAAAACTGCTGCTGGCAACCCAGAAATTCCCCATGGCCTCGGTTCATCCTGCAGCGTGGGCAGCAGGAAAATGGGAATTCTGCCCCTCTGCCCCGCTCAGGTGAGACCCCACCTGTAGAGCTTCCTCCAGCTCTGGGGTCCCCATCATCAGGAGGATGTGGAGGTGCTGGAGTGAGTCCAGAGGAGGCCATGGAGATGCTCCAAGGGATGGAACCCCTCTGCTCTGGAGCCAGGCTGGGAGAGCTGGGAATGTCCAGCCTGGAGAAGGGAAGGATCCAGGGAGACCTCAGAGCCCCTTCCAGTGCCTGAAGGGGCTCCAGGAGAGCTGGAGAGGGACTTGGGACAAGGGATGGAGTGTCAGGACACAGGGAATGGCTTCCCACTGACAGAGGGAAGGAATAGATGAGATTTTGGGAATAAATTCTTCCCTGTGAGGTTGGTGAGGCCCTGGCAAAGGTTTCCCAGAGAAGCTGTGTCTCCTCCATCCCTGGAAGTGTCCAAGGCCAGATTGGATGGGGCTTGGAGCACCCTGGTCTAGTGGAAGGTGTCCCTGCCCATGGCAGGGATTGGAATGAGATGAGCTTTCAGGTCCCTTCCAACACAAACCATCCTGGAATTAGGAACAGCTCCCAGAGTTCGGGTGCAAGGCCGGATCCTGGAGGAGTTAAATCCAAGGAATAGCAGCATTGCAACTTGTTAGCAAAGCCCTGGTAGCCACTGGCTTCTCACCACTCCCTGGGACGCTGTGGATAGGCAGGTTTGGGGTCAAGTGGCTGCTTTTTAACCTATAAACCCATTTTTATCCCCAAAATCCACCTGTTCTTGTGGAAGAGGGTTTGCTCCGAGCCACAGGAGCCATGTGGTGACAACAGAGTTTCATTCCTTGAGATCTTGTCCCAAAACAAAGCTCGTGCCGAGGTGCAGAGCTGCTGTGTGTCACTTCTGCTAAAATCCCACTCTGATCCATGAAATTTGGCTTGTGGTCATCCAGCAAAAGAAGCCTGGATAAAGCCTCCACTGTTTTCTGGAGCTTTTCTGCCAAGAAAAACTATTCTTCCCCTCTTTTCTTGCTTAATCAGCCCAATTCCCCCCCCATCCCTTATTCCTCCCTGCATTCAGCTTTTCTTTCCCCTTTGGATCCCCCCTTTGGATTCAGCTGAGGGTTTCCACCAAGGCACGTCTGCAGCCTTCCCCACCACCACATCGGAAACGCAGCCAGGCTGGAAATTCTCCGGGAAATGACCCATTTCCTCGGCAGGACAATACCCCTGGCGAGGTGGTCCGGCCACCCTTGGTCACACAAAGCCCTTTCCGGTGTTGGTGGCTCGTTCCCAGAGGACAAACCTGCCCGGGGGGTGACGGCTGTGGGATGAAGAACAATTTTGTGTGTTGTTCCTAATATTATGTTATTATTCTTGCTCCCAGTGGGATGTATCCACTGGGAAAATTGGAAATGTCCCTTGGTGGAGTAGCAGCGAGGAAGAGCGTGGTCCGGAAACCCGGCCCTGCTGCCGCCGTTGGAGCTTTATTTAGCGGGATAATGAGGGAGCAGAGCAGCAGGAAAGCAACGCCCTGCGGTCCCGGCTGCCGGGGCTCCAAATTGCCACTTTTGGGAAGAGTTCTCCAAGGAAAACATGAGCTCAGCCTATCCCAGAGCAGGGTCTGGCTTGGGGAGGACAAGGTGGCTGGAGATTTGCTGGTTGGGATGGGGTGGGATGAGCCTGGAGGATGCAGCCACAAAGCTGGGAAAAGAGTGGGCAGTGCTGTCAGGATGCCACGTCCTGGGGACACGAGTTCCTGGAGGACACAAAGGGATGGGGCCCATCAGGCACATGGAGGCAGGGCTGCAGGGACACCCTGTCCTTGGGACACAGAGGCCTGGATGACACTTTTCCATGGCATCTGTGGTGCTGTCACTCAGCTGAAGGAGCACTGCAGGGACCTCGTCCTGGGGACATCCTGGGACACAGATCCCTGGAGGACACGTGGCTATGTCATCCTGGTCCTCTCACACAGCCATAGCAGCACTGCAGGGACCTCATCCTGGGGACATCCTGGGACACAGATCCCTGGAGGACACGTGGCTATGTCATCCTGGTGCTCTCACACAGACCCCATCTTGGGGATATCCTGGGACACGGATCCGTGGAGGACACAAGGCCATGACACCCTGGTGCCATCCCACTCCAACGGGCAGTGCCATGGAGACACCCCATCCTAGGGACACGATTCCCTGGAGGACACGTGGCCATGGCATCCGTGGTGGTGCACTCAGCTGCAGCAGCACTGTAGGGACACCCCATTCTTGGGACATCCTGGGACACAGATCGCTGGAGGACACAATGCCATGGCACCCTGGTGCCATCCCACTCCCAGCGGGCAGTGCCACAGGGATGTGCCATGCTGGGAACACGGTTCCCTGAATGGACATGCCATACCCATGATGCCATCACACATCACTTGAGGACACTGGGGACATTTTTCCCTCAAAGACACGTGGCCATAGCACCCATAATTCTGTCACACACTCCTGAGGGTATCCAGTCCTGGCAACAAGGTTCTCCAGAGGACACGTGTTCTCCTGGAATTCCCACTTCCCTGAACCACTCAAATGAGGCTGTGGTGGCAGGGGACAGTTTCGTGTTCCTCTCTCCCCGCAGTCGACATTCGGGAGATCAAGGAGATCCGCCTGGGGAAGAATTCCCGGGATTTCGAGCGCTACCCCGAGGACGCTCGCAAACTGGACTTCACCATGTGCTTCATCATCCTCTACGGGATGGACTTCAGGCTGCGGACGCTCAGCGTGGCTGGTGCGTTGGGTCCTTCCCCGTTCCCTGTGTCCATCCTTGGAGTCCCACCCCCTCCCCAACATCCCATCATCCCCATCCCAACCTCATCGCCCTCCTCTTCTCCCTGACAGCTTTCTGCGAGGAGGACATCAACCTATGGATAACGGGGCTCAACTGGCTGGTGGCTGACACCCAGAGAGCCCAGACCCCACTGCAGATCGAGAGGTGAGGAAGGACCAGCAGGTCCCATTTCCTGGACCCTGTTTTGGGAAGAAAACTTGCCCTGGGCTTGGTCCTCTTTGGGATTGAGCATTGTCTGTCCATCCTTTCCTTCCCAGGTGGCTACGGAAGCAGTTTGATGGGATGGACCGGGCCAGGGAAGGCAGGTGAGCCACCAGCACGGTGGGTTCAGCTGGACAGAACAATATTCCCCCTGTTGCATCCCAAATCTGGAGGTTGAGCCAGGCTGGGGGTGAAGTTTGTGGGACAAAGGAGCACCAGGGTTTTTGGGATGCTTGAAGGCACCAAAAATCGGAGATTGGGTGCAGGTCACATCCTTGTGACTGTGAGGACCACTGGGACCTATCCCCAATGCCACATTTTCACCAGTGCCAGAGGGGCCAGGCCATTTATCCAGCCCATAATTATCTTCCCAAGATAGGAAAACTCCAAAACCAAGGGAATTTGCACTTAAATTATTATGGGAATGGGAATGGGCATCACCTCCAAGTAGGATGATGTCTTAAGAGTGCCCAGTTGGTTCTTGGATGCACTTCCTCTCCTTATCCCTCTGCTCACACTTGTGCCAGACATCACATAATCAATTTCAGAAACATGGAATCATGGAATGGTTTGGGTTGGAAAGGACATTAAAAATCATCTAGTTCCACCTTCCACTAGACCAGGTTGCTCCAAGCCCCATCCAACCTGGCCTTGGACATTCACAATTTCCCTGGGTCCTGTGTCACTGCAGGGATCCACAGGCCAAGGGAGTAGGATCCCTATGCCAGGCACCAAGATTTGGGGTGGGAGCCTTGGTGTTGGCAGCTGAGACTCATCCAGGGATCTGGCAGTACCCTGACTCCGGTTTTCCCTCTGGCAGCATCACGGTGAAGGACCTGAAGGCGATGCTGCCCCAGGTCAACTACCGCGTTCCCAACATGAGATTCCTGCGGGATAAACTCATGGTAAGGACCCTCTGGACACCCCAGTTGTGAGGGAGATGCTCTTCAACCCACCCCACATGGGTTGGGGCCATCATGGTGTCCCTGGTTCCAATCGAGTGGCCCCACTCTCATCCAGCCCCGTCTCCCACAGGAAGTGGAAGCCAGGAATGAGATGACTTTCTCCCACTTCATCCAGTTCTACAAAAACCTGATGTTTGATGCCCAGAAGTCGGTAAGATCCATGGTTTGGCTTCCCAAATGTCCCCATCCTGGTGGGATGTGTCCCCCTCCATCTAAGCCTGGACCCCTTCTCTGCCTTCCAGGTCATTGAGCAGCTGGAGCTCTCCTTCCCCTTGCGGTGAGTTCCCAGCTCCCATCCCAATCAATATTCCAAGAGTTGGATCCACAGAGTGGGAAATACAGCCAGGCTGTGGGGCAGAGCAGAGAATGGGAATGGCGATGGGAGAAGGGATGGGAATATGGATGCAGAAAGGATGGGAGCAATGACGGGAGCTGGGATGGAAGATGGGGTGAGCAGGAATGGGAGATGGGATGGCTGCCAGGGATGTAGGAACGTGTCATCCTGCCCTTCTCCCAGTATCCTTGAACAACGCTGCACATTCCAGCTGGTGCCGGCCTCTCCCAGTCACAGGGTGGAGGAACTGGTGGGAATGGGGGTCATGGGGAGGCTGAGCTGCAGATGGGCACTGATGGCCTCAACTCTGCCATGGGATCTATCCCAATTCCTTCTCCTGCTCCTTGTCCCAGGAACGTGGACCGCCCTGAGCTGTGCCAAGTGTCCCTCTACGACTTCCAGAAGTTCCTGCTGCATGACCAGAAGGTGGGGTTTCCCTGGGAACTCCGCAGCCTAAGGAACCCACATGGGATGCTCCAGCCCAGTTCCCCCCCTAACAACAGCCATGTTTGTATCCCAGGAATCCTGGGCCAGTGACGTGGGCGTGGTGCGGGACTACATGTGCTCCTACCTCAAGGAGAGCTCCAACGAAGCGTCGGATCCCTCCTTCCAGCTGGATGAGGTGGGTGGCCCCACACAGTGTCCCCACAGGGATCTCTCCAGCACCATCAGGCTCTGACCTCTCTGCTTCTCCCCTCCCCCAGTTCCTCACATACCTCTTCTCCAAGGAAAACATGGTGATGGATGCGAAGTACGAGCGTGTGGTGCCTGAGGAGATGAACCACCCCTTGTCCCAGTACTGGATCTCCTCATCCCACAACACGTAAGGAATTTTCCTCGCACGGGCGTTCCTCAGGGACATCCATGAGCATCCCATCATCCTTGTCTCTCCTCTGCAGGTACCTGACAGGAGACCAGTTCTCCAGTGAGTCCTCCCTGGAAGCGTACGCCCGGTGCCTGCGGATGGGCTGCCGCTGCATCGAGTGTGAGTCCCACCAGCCCTTCACAGGGATTCTGGAACCCCTCATGTCCCATCAAACAGACCATTCCCTGCCCCCATCCCGTGGCACCAGGGCAGAGGGTCTTTCCCTGGGTCATTTAGGTGCTCAGACAAATGGTTCCCAGCACATTGTTGGTGGCAAACATGAATTAACCAAGGTGTTTTCCTTCTCAGTGGATTGCTGGGATGGCCCAGATGATCTCCCCATCATCTACCACGGCCACACGCTCACCTCCAAGATCAAATTCCTGGATGTGCTGCACACCATCAAGGAGCATGCCTTCGTCACCTCTGAGTAAGCCCCTGCTCCCCCAACGATCTCTGAATTCTGGGAACCTCTCCCTCACCTTCATCTGAGGCCACCATTCCTGCGTGCTTGCTCCAGGTTCCCCATCATCCTCTCCATTGAAGACCACTGCAGCATCGTCCAGCAGAGGAACATGGCCTGCCACTTCAAGAAGGTTTTTGGGGACATGCTCCTCACCAAGCCAGTGGACATCAACGCTGACGAGTTGCCCTCGCCCACCCAGCTGAAGAAGAAAATCCTAATCAAGGTGTGGAGCAGGCAAAACCCCTCTTTGCAGGAGGGACACAGATTGTCTTGGGTTCTACACCAAGAGATGGTCAAGGGCAACAAGGGATGGTGGGAAGGCACCTGTGGGAGGTTGATCCTGAGGGTTGGGAGGTCAGTGGGACAGGGACACCATGGCCACCACTGAGCTCCCCTCCCTGGGTGTCCCCCAGCACAAGAAACTGGTCGAAGGGAACCTGTACGAGGAGGTCTCCACCGCCAGTTACTCAGAGAACGACATCAGCAACTCCATCAAGAATGGGATTCTCTACCTTGAAGACCCCATCGACCACGTAAGGGAGGCCCTCGGGGGCTGAGTGGGATCTGTCAGACATTGGGGTTTGGGATGGGCTCTCCTAGACCACTGCGATGCTGTGAGGGGGAAGAAAGGGATTAAAAACTCCATCCCTAAGCTCCATCCCTCCCTGTCGTCCTCTTCCTCACCCCACCAATGCTCTTCCTCCTTCCAGACCTGGAGCCCTCATTATTTTGTTCTGACAAGCAACAAGATTTACTACTCAGAGGAGACATCCCGCTACCAGTTCAACGAGGATGAAGAGGAGGTGGAGCAGAAGGAGGTGCGTGGGGGGCAGGACACGGCCGCAGGGCGAGGTGACAACTCCGTGGGGAGGGTGACAGGGTGGCAACACCCACTTTGGGATCAACTTGCAGGAGTTCAACAACAACGAGCTGCACTTCACGGAGAAGTGGTTCCACGGCAAGCTCGGGGGCGGCCGTGACGGGCGACAGATCGCGGAGAAGCTGCTGCACGAGTACTGCACTGAGACGGGCGGCAAGGACGGCACCTTCCTGGTGCGCGAGAGTGAGACCTTCGTGGGCGACTACACCCTCTCCTTCTGGTAGGAGCTCCAGCAGGGAGGCAGGATCCCATCCTCCCTGGGTGACTCTCCAGTCAGTGCCTGGTTTGGTGGCTGGAATGGCTTTTTTGGGGGAAATGTCACCTATTTGTGCAGCTCATAGGTCCCAAAGCGTGGGACGGTGGAGATGTGGACTCAGATTGACTTGGCTTTCTCCCACCCCCATGGCAGGAGGTCCAGCCGGGTGCAGCACTGCCGGATCCACTCCCGGCAGGAGGCCGGGGCCACCAAGTTCTACCTGACGGACAACCTGGTCTTCGACAGCCTCTACAGCCTCATCTGCCACTACCGGGAGGTGCCGCTGCGCTGCAACGAGTTTGAGATGCGCCTCACCGACCCCGTCCCCCAACCCAACGCCCACGAGAGCAAAGAGTGAGGGTCCTTCCAATCCCCACGCCCCTGATCCTATGGATCCACCAGCCTCCTCCAGCCCCAGCAGGGTGTGGAGATGCCAATGCCAGCTCCCCCATCTCCATGTTCTCCCTGGCCAGGTGGTACCATGCCAGCTTGACGCGTCTCCAGGCTGAGCACATGCTGATGCGGGTCCCGCGGGATGGAGCATTCCTGGTGCGGAAGCGCAGCGAACCCAACTCCTACGCCATCTCCTTCCGGTGAGTGTGGCCACCACAAGGCCAGTTGGGCTTGGCCAAGCTGAGGACTTGTGATAACTCGTCTGTTGTGACCCCGAGCTAGGTGGCCGGGGTTTGCTGTGGGTGACACGGTGGGACACGTGATGGTGTCATGAAAGGGAAACCCTCTCCATGACATCCTTGAGGTGGTCACCTTGGTGATCTCCAAGCATCATCTCCCACCCATCCCCATCATGGAGCCAGGATTCAGCCACCCCTCACCCATCCCATTCCCATCTCTCCTGGCCCCAGGGCGGAGGGGAAGATCAAGCACTGCCGCATCCAGCAGGAAGGGCGGCTCTTCATGCTGGGCAGCTCGGCCGAGTTCGAGAGCCTCGTGGACCTCATCAGCTACTACGAGAAGCACCCGCTGTACCGCAAGATGAAGCTGCGCTACCCCATCAACGAGGAGACCCTGGAGAAGATGGGCACCACTGTGAGTTCTCCCAGCAGTGGGGATGGTGGCAGTTCTGTGCAACCAAGCCCCATCCTCAGCTCCACCATCTTCCAGAATTTTGGTTGGAGCCCAACCAGAACCGGCCAAGCTCGTTCCACTGTCATCACCCAGCATTAAAACTCCACCATAATTCCTTTTTCCAACAAGTCACAAGGGGATATTAGATCCTACTCAACCTCCTCTCATCATCTCATAGCCCCTGCCCATGTCCAGGTGACCCCCTCAGGTATTTCTCCTTGCAGGAACTGGACTATGGAGCCCTGTATGAGGTGCGGACCCCCCACTTCTACGTAGAGGCCAACAAGATGCCCATGGCCAGGGTAAGGGGCCAAGCTGGTGTCCTGGGGAGGCGGTGGGTGGTGGGATGTGGAAATTTGAGTGCTGGGGTTCCTGGGTGGTCTCTTTCCCGGTCCACACCTCCCAGCACCACTGACCACAGAAATGGTTGAGTTGTGCTCTGTCTCTTTGACCCTCAAGTGATGCTGGAGCTGAACCCAGCCAACATCACCATCACCTGGGGACAGTCCGAGCTCCAGTGACAGCATTGTCACAGTGTGGTGGGGGACAGGGCTGGAAAGAACCCCCAGCCTGGAGCAGGGACCTGGCAGGAGTTTGCCCCAACAGCAAGGAAATCCCTTTGCACTGGGGAACCCCTAAAAAGCAGGTTTAGGGTCAGGTCCCAGGTGGTGCAGTCTCCATCCTCAGACGTTTTTGGGACTTGGTTGTTCTTGGAGTTGACCCAATCTCCACCCTTGGAGGTTTTTGTGACTGGACATATCTTGGAGCTGACCCTGAAAGAGGCTGGAATGAAGCCCTCAGGTTCCTTTCCTGTGATCCTACAATCCCATGGTCCAGCCTTAATGGTCCCTTTGCAGCGAGATGAGACCACACACAGGAAAACTTAACCCAGAGGGGTTTTTTCCAGGGAATGTGGTAATACCAGAGGATTACCCCTTAAGTGCACCAGGAGAAAACATTGGGCATCCCCAAAAAGGAACCTGATCTGCTCTGAATGTGGGGATCATGCAGGACCACAGGCACCTCCAGCCCTCCTGTCCCCTCTAACCCATCCCACTGCCATGAGCAATTTGGAAGTTGGAGAGGGACTTTTTGTCAGGAACTGCAGATAGGTCAAGGAGTAATGGATACAAAATGGAGGAAATTCAGGTTAGATATTAGGAAGAAATACTTTTCTGTGAGGGTGGTGAGATGCTGGAATAGAGAAGTTGTGGATGCCCCATCTTTGGAAGTGCCCAAAGCCAGATTGGATGGATCTTGGAGCGTCTAGTGGAAGGTGTCTCTGCCCATGGTGGGATGGGTTGGAATGTGATGACCTTTAAGGTCTGTTCCGACACCTTAACCTTCTGTGATGCTGTAATTTGGGGTCAGGATCCCCCACACTCCACTATGAGGGCTCGTGGGGCTGGGCTGAGTGGGGCGCCAGGCGCTGGCTGGTGACACACATGTCCCTCTTCCCGGTGTCCCCAGTGCACGGTGAAGGCTCTGTACGACTACAAAGCACAACGGGAGGACGAGCTGTCATTCTGCAAGCAGGCCATCATCCACAACGTGGACAAGCAGGACGGCGGCTGGTGAGGGCGGCCACTTGGGTGTCACCGTGGGTGGGACATAGAGGGGACACCCCGGGCATTCCCACAGCGGGTTTTAACTCAGCCTCCTTCTTTGTCCCCTCACCCCTTCTCCAACCACCCCCCGGCACCGCATGCAGCAGGGACACCCCTGTCCCCCCCTCCCCAAAATCTGTCCGCTCGCCTTGATCCTCTCACCCCTTGCAGGTGGCGGGGGGACTACGGAGGAAAGAAGCAGCTCTGGTTCCCGGCCAACTACGTGGAGGAGATCGTCGGCACCCAGGCGCAGGAGCAGGATGAGGCTGTGAGTGCCACCTCCCCAGGACCCTGGGAGCAAGGACACTGGAGGCTCCCAAGAGCCTTGACCAAATCCAGACCCTTATCCTGAGGCTGGGAGATGCTCATGATCCTGCTCCAGCTTGGATCCTTATCCAAAGGCTGGGGGATGATCATGGTCCTGCTCCAGCCTAGACCCTTATCCAGAGGCTGGGGAATGTTCCTGGCCCTACTCCAACTTGGACTTATTTCTGGGACTTGGGAAATTCTCCTGGTCCTGTTCCAGCCCATATCTTTATCCAGAGGCTGTGTGATGCTCCCAGCCCCACTCCAGCTTGAACCCTTTTCTGGAAGCTGCAGGATACTCCAAGTCTTGTACAAGCCCAGATCTTTATCCAGAGGCTGAGGAATGCTCCTGGTCCTCTCCAGCCCAGACCCTTACCCTGAGGCTGGGGGATGCTCCTGCTCCAGTCCAGATTCTTATCTGGAGGCTGAGGGATGTTCTTGGCCCCACTCCCACTTTGACAATTTATTAGAAGATGGAGGATGCTCCCAGTCCTGTTCCAGCCATGATCTCTGTCTGGAGGCTGGGTGATAATCTTGGCCACACTCCAGCTTAGATCCTTTCCTGGAAACTGGAGGATGCTCCCAGCCTTGCTCCAGCCCAGACCTTTACCCAGAATCTGGGTGATGCTCCTGGTCCCACAGAGTCGGGGGATGCTCTTGGTCCTGCTTCAACCCAGACCTTTATCCAGAATTGGGGATGCTCCCAGCCTTGTACCAGCCCTGACCCTTATCCAGAGGCTGGGCTCCTGGGTGGTTTTTCCCTTCTTTTCCTCAGATTTGTCCAACTCGGAGGGCTGGGTGGTGGCTGCCTGTAACCCACAGGCCTCCCCCATATTACCTCTTCCTTCCTCTCTTGCAGTCATCAGAAAACAGCCCCCTGGGGAACTTCCTGAAGGGCTTCATCGATGTCCCATCCTGCCACGTCGGTGAGTGTTCCTACTTATGGATTTGGGGGCGGAATTTGGAGGAATTGGGATGTCCAGATGATTCAGGGGACATTTTCCCTTGATTCCAAGGGCGTGTTTCAGCATGGAAAGCTGAAGCCGCACATTGAAAAAATGGGATCCTCACAGGAGGAGGATCCTGATGGATGATGGGGTGCCAGGAGGGGCTGGTGGGGGCCCGGGAGCGGGACCGCTGAGGTTTCGTTTGCTCCACAGAGCCATCCGTTGGGAATGTCTTCGAGTAAAGCCCCCCTCTGATGTCCTTATAGTTATCTCCAAAGACGGGAGGAGCTCCAAACCATTTGTCTTCACCATCCATTCCCAGCAGATGTCCCACGCAGCCCAGTCGCTGGACGTGGCCGCAGACACGCAGGAGGAACTCAGCGAGTGGGTGGCCAAGATCCGGGAGGCCACGCAGAACGCCGACGCCAGGGTGAGGGGATGCAGAGGATGGGGCTGGATCTCCCTTTCTCTTGGAGATTGTTCCTAACATCTCCAAAGGAAGAGTCTGGGGGAAGACTTGCAGCTCCTGTTTTTCCTGGTGCAGATGCAAGAGGGGAAGATCATGGAGCGGAGGAAGAAGATCGCCCTGGAGCTCTCGGAGCTGGTCGTGTATTGCCGGCCGGTGCCGTTTGATGAGGACAGTAAGTCCTGGAGAAGTGGGATAAAGGGATGAAGCGTGTGAAGAGACAGGTGGGAAGAACCATCCAGGTCTCATTCCTTCCCTGATGGCCACTTGGTGCTTGCAGAGATTGGCACGGACAAGGCGTGTTACCGGGACATGTCCTCCTTCCCGGAGACCAAGGCGGAGAAATACGCCAACCGCAGCAAGGGCAAGAAGTTCCTGCAGTACAACCGCCGCCAGCTGAGCCGCATCTATCCCAAAGGACAGCGCCTGGACTCCTCCAACTACGACCCGCTGCCCATGTGGATCTGCGGGAGCCAACTCGTGGCCCTCAACTTCCAGACGCCCGGTAAATCCTGCTCCTGGGGTGGTTGTTGGGCTCATCCCTGAAAGTTGTCTCAAAATTCCTATCCTCAATTGTTCTGCCCTGGGTCATCTTGTTGGAGGTGGTTTGGGTGATCCTCAAAACTTTGTCTCCATCCTCGTGGGGACACAAGTGGTTTGGATGCTCTTCNGCTCCAAACTTTGTCTCCATCCTCATGGTTGGATGTTCTTCACCACCACACAAGTGGTTTGGATGCTCTTCAACCTTTTCTTCATCCTCATGGAGACACAGGAGGTGGTTTGGATGATCTCTTCAAGCTTTGTCCTCATCCTGATAGAGACACAGGAGGTGGTTTGGATGATCTTTCCAAGCTTTGTCCTCATCCTGATGGGAACACAGGAGGTGGTTTGGATGATCTTTCCAAGCTTTGTCCTCATCCTGATGGGGATGCAGGGGGTGATTTGAAAGATCTCTCCAATCTTTGTCTTTATCCTGGCGGGGACAAGGGTGGTTTGGATGCTCTCTAGTCTTTGTCCTCATCCTATGGGGATATCTCCATGCAATCCTTGGGTGATTCACGCAAAATTGGCTGCATCCCTCCCCCAACCACAGTTGGAGGCTCTTAGTTGGGTTTGCAGGGTAGGACCTTCTAACCAAGGACGTCGGGGAGGTCCCTGAGCCCCACACTCAGATCTGCTCTGTCCCCACGGCCACAGACAAACCGATGCAGCTGAACCAGGCGCTCTTCATGCTCGGTGGCCGCAGCGGCTACGTCCTGCAGCCGGACATCATGAGGGACGAGACCTTTGACCCCTTCGACAAGAACAGCCTGAAGATTGTGGAGCCCATCACAGTCCAGCTGCAGGCAAGTGTGCAAGGACAGCAAGACCACCTTGAGGTGGTCACCATCAAGATGGGAACTCCTTCCTTATTTTTGGGTCAACCAGGGGCGGTTTTTACTTGTTCTAGCTACATATTTGCTCCATGGAGCTTGTTACTCTTGGGAGTTCTCCTTCATCCAGTGTGGTGAGACCTCCTGCTCTTCTTCCTCCCCTTTCTCCCACAGATCCTTGGTGCCCGGCACCTGCCCAAGAACGGCAGGAGCATCGTGTGCCCCTTCGTGGAGGTGGAGGTTTGCGGCTCTGAGTATGACAACAGCAAGAACAAGACGGATGT
>WEZZ01016777.1:192408-212847 GCA_013400585.1 Chloropsis cyanopogon
AGGGCTTCATCGATGTCCCATCCTGCCACGTCGGTGAGTGTTCCTACTTATGGATTTGGGGGCGGAATTTGGAGGAATTGGGATGTCCAGATGATTCAGGGGACATTTTCCCTTGATTCCAAGGGCGTGTTTCAGCATGGAAAGCTGAAGCCGCACATTGAAAAAATGGGATCCTCACAGGAAGAGGATCCTGATGGATGGTGGGGTGCCAGGAGGGGCTGGTGGGGGCCCGGGAGCGGGACCGCTGAGGTTTCGTTTGCTCCACAGAGCCATCCGTTGGGAATGTCTTCGAGTAAAGCCCCCCTCTGATGTCCTTATAGTTATCTCCAAAGACGGGAGGAGCTCCAAACCATTTGTCTTCACCATCCATTCCCAGCAGATGTCCCACGCAGCCCAGTCGCTGGACGTGGCCGCAGACACGCAGGAGGAACTCAGCGAGTGGGTGGCCAAGATCCGGGAGGCCACGCAGAACGCCGACGCCAGGGTGAGGGGATGCAGAGGATGGGGCTGGATCTCCCTTTCTCTTGGAGATTGTTCCTAACATCTCCAAAGGAAGAGTCTGGGGGAAGACTTGCAGCTCCTGTTTTTCCTGGTGCAGATGCAAGAGGGGAAGATCATGGAGCGGAGGAAGAAGATCGCCCTGGAGCTCTCGGAGCTGGTCGTGTATTGCCGGCCGGTGCCGTTTGATGAGGACAGTAAGTCCTGGAGAAGTGGGATAAAGGGATGAAGCGTGTGAAGAGACAGGTGGGAAGAACCATCCAGGTCTCATTCCTTCCCTGATGGCCACTTGGTGCTTGCAGAGATTGGCACGGACAAGGCGTGTTACCGGGACATGTCCTCCTTCCCGGAGACCAAGGCGGAGAAATACGCCAACCGCAGCAAGGGCAAAAAGTTCCTGCAGTACAACCGCCGCCAGCTGAGCCGCATCTATCCCAAAGGACAGCGCCTGGACTCCTCCAACTACGACCCGCTGCCCATGTGGATCTGCGGGAGCCAACTCGTGGCCCTCAACTTCCAGACGCCCGGTAAATCCTGCTCCTGGGGTGGTTGTTGGGCTCATCCCTGAAAGTTGTCTCAAAATTCCTATCCTCAATTGTTCTGCCCTGGGTCATCTTGTTGGAGGTGGTTTGGGTGATCCTCAAAACTTTGTCTCCATCCTCGTGGGGACACAAGTGGTTTGGATGCTCTTCAACCTTTTCTTCATCCTGATGGGAACACAGGAGGTGGTTTGGATGATCTCTTCAAGCTTTGTCCTCATCCTGATAGAGACACAGGAAGTGGTTTGGATGATCTTTCCAAGCTTTGTCCTCATCCTGATAGGGATAGAGGAGGTGGTTTGGATGATCTCTTCAAGCTTTGTCGTCATCCTGATGGGAACACAGGAGGTGGTTTGGATGATCTTTCCAAGCTTTGTCCTCATCCTGATGGGGATGCAGGGGGTGATTTGAAAGATCTCTCCAATCTTTGTCTTTATCCTGGCGGGGACAAGGGTGGTTTGGATGCTCTCTAGTCTTTGTCCTCATCCTATGGGGATATCTCCATGCAATCCTTGGGTGATTCACGCAAAATTGGCTGCATCCCTCCCCCAACCACAGTTGGAGGCTCTTAGTTGGGTTTGCAGGGTAGGACCTTCTAACCAAGGACGTCGGGGAGGTCCCTGAGCCCCACACTCAGATCTGCTCTGTCCCCACGGCCACAGACAAACCGATGCAGCTGAACCAGGCGCTCTTCATGCTCGGTGGCCGCAGCGGCTACGTCCTGCAGCCGGACATCATGAGGGACGAGACCTTTGACCCCTTCGACAAGAACAGCCTGAAGATTGTGGAGCCCATCACAGTCCAGCTGCAGGCAAGTGTGCAAGGACAGCAAGACCACCTTGAGGTGGTCACCATCAAGATGGGAACTCCTTCCTTATTTTTGGGTCAACCAGGGGCGGTTTTTACTTGTTCTAGCTACATATTTGCTCCATGGAGCTTGTTACTCTTGGGAGTTCTCCTTCATCCAGTGTGGTGAGACCTCCTGCTCTTCTTCCTCCCCTTTCTCCCACAGATCCTTGGTGCCCGGCACCTGCCCAAGAACGGCAGGAGCATCGTGTGCCCCTTCGTGGAGGTGGAGGTTTGCGGCTCTGAGTATGACAACAGCAAGAACAAGACGGATGTTGTAGGTGAGAGACCACACGGGTGATGTCCCCACCCTTAGGGACAACCCTGACTCTGCCCTCTGTAGTCCCCTTGAGAGGACATGTGGGTGATGAGGCTGGGTTTTGTGCTCTCTCCCACAGCCGACAACGGCTTCAACCCCGTCTGGCTCTTCAAGCAGTTTGTCTTCGACATCAACAACCCCGAGTTTGCTTTCCTCCGCTTCGTGGTGTACGAGGAGGACATGTTCAGTGACCCCAACTTCTTGGCACAAGCCACCTTCCCTGTCAAGGGCCTCAAAACAGGTATGGTCTTTCCATCATCATCATCATCACCATCTCCATCATAGTCATGGAATCACTGAAAGGTTTGAGTTGGAAGGGGCCTTCAAAGGTCATCTTCTCCAACCCCCCTGCAATCATCATTATCTCCATCATTATCACCATGATGATCTCCATGATTAAGTCATGGAGTCTTAAAAGGGTTTGGGTTGGAAAGGACCTTTAAAGGTCTTCTAGTGCAACCCTCCTGCAATTGTCGTCATCATGATCTCCCTCACTGAGTCATGGAATCATATAAGGGTTTGGGTAGAAAGGGGCTTTGAAAGGTCATCCAATCCAAATCCCCTTCAATCATCATCTTCATCATCTCCGTCATAGATCATGCAATCATAGAAGGGTTTGGGTTGGAAGGGACCTCTAAAAATCATTGAGTCCAACTCCCCTGCATTGTCATCATCATCACCATGACCTCCATCATTAAGTCATGGAATCATAGAAGGGTTTGGGTTGGAAGGAACCTCTAAAGGTCTTCTAGTGCAAACCCCCCGCAGCCATCATCATCATCTCCCTGGGGTCCTGGCCATGGTGAGGGGCTCAGACCCTGCTGTGGTGCTGACCTCGTGTTGTGATGATGTGTCCAGGCTACCGGTCGGTGCCGTTGAAGAACAGCTACACCGAGGACCTGGAGCTCGCCTCCCTCCTCATCCACATCGAAATCATCAACGCCAAGGCAGGTGGCCCAGGCGGCTTAGGAAACCTGGAACGAGGGGAACCAACTCTTTGGGACGTCCTGCCCACCACACCAACCTCACACGCTTGTTTTGGAGCAGGAGGAAGATGAGGAGAACCTCTACTCATCCATCCAGCAGCTCCGGGACCGTGCCAGCGAGCTCTCCAGCCAGGTCTCCAGCTACGAGCGCACCAACGGCTGCGATTCCCGCTACCAGCAGCGCCTGGATGAGCTCCGGGCGGCCCAGGAGCGGCTCATGGAGCTCACTGAAGTCCGCAACCGCAAGTGAGTTGTCCCCTCCCTGTGGCTTCAGGATGTCCCTCTTGGGGGACAGTCCCTAAGGCCACCACCCTGCTCCCCCACCAGGTTGATGGAGAAGAAGAAGAGGGACCGGCAGATGGTCACCAAACGCAGCTGAGCTGGAGGGACTCGAGCTGAGGAGCTCCCCAAGCCACCTCCTCTCCTGCCACAAAGGGAGGTGGGGTGGCCACATCCGGACCTCCCGCTACGTCCAGGGCTGGGTGACAGCAGCGTGACAAATTCGGGGATGAAAGGGGACCTTGGGTGGCTGTGCCTGTGACGGGGGTGAGGTGGGAGGTGGGACACTCTGGCTTTAATCCCAGGTGCCTCCAGCTTCATCCCGTGCTCCCTGGAGGTCGTGGCCACGTCTTTGTCCCCACGAGGTGGCCGCAGTGGCTCTTCTTCACCCAACGTTCTCAATGTCCCACCATCCCATGGCAGCCCCATAACCGATGGGGAAACTGAGGCACAGTGGCCCAGCCGGCCCAGGATGGGGCAGGACTGGCCACCTCCATCCTGGGCACAGGTGTCAGGACTGGTTGGTGGTGAGGCACCAGGATGGGGACACAGGGGACACTTTTGGGGGGGTTAGGGGGGTATTTTGCTCCCCCACTATAAATACCTGTATTTTCTTCTTTTATCCGGCGTGTACATATGGCGTGGGGGGAGGGAGTGTCTGTACCAGCCACAGTATTAGGGCACAAGGGGGACCCCAAAATGTCCAGAGGTGTCCCAGTGTGGGACCAAGGGAGCAGGGGACCAAGTCTGGGGCTGTCCCACAAGGCAGAGTAGCCTGTGACAGTGTGCCCTGAGTAGGCACTTGGTAAATACAGGCAGCAAAGTGGCCCCAGAGGGGACAGGAATGTCCCCAAGGTGACCCAGAGTTGTCACCAAACTCTGGGAATGGGGACAGATCCTGCCAGTAAAGCCAAGTGAGGTGGTGGCCAGCCCGGTGGTGGCTGGGGACATCTTGGGGTGTCCCATGGAGTTGGGGTGTCCCGACAGGGGGGACCTGTGTATTCTTTGTATGAAAATAAATCTATTTAGCCAATATTTATACCCTGCTGCTGTGACCTGGTGTCCCCTCCCAGCTCTGCTGCCACCTCAGTGTCTCCAGGATGGGTGATGTGACCCAGGAGGTGGCTTGGTAGTCCCAGATCCAGTGTGTCACCCGTGTCCCTGCAGCAGTGGGGACACTTGGGGATGTGTTGTGGCAGGCAGGGCCACCCAGGAAGGCAGAGGGACAAAGGGACAATGGATACAAGGTTGTGGGGACACAGGGCCATGGGGACATGAGGACATGGGGACAGAGGGCTCTCCATAGGGGCAATGATGGGGATGCAGGATCACGGGTCCATAGGGATTTGGGTCCATGGTGACACAATTTCACGGATCCATGGGGATTTGGGTCCATGGGGACACACATGAATCCATATGGACGTGGGTTGATGGAAATACACGTGAGTCTACTGGGATTTGGGTTCATGGGGACACACACACACAGATCCATAAGGACATTGGTCCATGGGGACACACATGGGTCCCTAGGGGCATGGGTCCATGGAAATACGTGTGAATCCATTAGAATTCAGGTCCATTAGGACACACGTGGATCCATAGGGGCAATGAGTCCATGGGGACACACACAGACATACAGATAGGGATTTGGGCCCATAGGAATACACATACAGATCCATAGGGACATGGCACCATGGGGATATACATTAATCCATAGGGATTTGGGTCCATGGGGACACACACAGATCCATAGAAACTCAGGTCCATGGAAACACATGTGAATCCACTGGGATTTGGGTCCATGGGGACACACACCCCGGATACACAGGGACTTGAGTCCATGGGGATGCAGATTCAAGGATCCATAGGACTCTGGGTCCATGGAAACACACACGAATCCACGGGGATTCGGGCCCACTGAAAGACATGCGAACCCATTAAAATTTGGGTCCATTATGATACATACGAGTCCATAGGGATTTGGGTCCGTGGGGACACACACTCCAGGATCCAGAGGGCTTTGGGACCGTGGAAACCAACGCGAATCCACAGGGATTTGAGTCCATGGAACCACCCGCGCCCGCCGCCCCTCACGCCGTTCCCGCCTTCCCCCTAGGCCGGCAGACGGGGGCGTGGCCTTCTGCGTAGCCACGCCCCCTCCCCGCCTTGTGATTCCGCCCCTTCGCTCCTATTGGCCAACCGCTTCTCCCTGCCGCTTCCCATTGGCTGGAGGGCCGCGCGCGCGCTCGGACGCGGAAGTGCCGGGGCCGGAGCGGCGGCGGAGACGGTGAGGGGAGGGGGGAGGGGTCGAGCCCGAACCCCGCTCGGAGCTCTGGGAACGGGGATTTATTCCCATAAATCCGAGGAAATTGGGAATATTCCGGTTTAAATACCCGGGTTACACTTGGGTTTGATGAGGAAAAGGGTTTATTGCTGTGTTTCCGCGAGGAAAATGGTTTATTTGGCGGTTTTAGTGAGGAAATTAGTTTATTCGTGTTTATTTTTATGAGAAAAGCTATTTATTCGAATAAAATTGTTTATTCTCGTTTATTTTTAAAGGAAAAACGGTCTATTCCGGCGTTTTGATGAGGAAAAGGAATTAGTTTTGGTTTTTCTGAAAATGAGGAACAAGATTTATTCACAGTTTTTCGTGAGAAAAGTGGTTTATTTTTTTATTTTTGCGTTTTTCTTGAGGAAAAATAGTTATTTTTTGGTTTTTAAGGAAGAAATTTGTTTATTTGTGGGTTTTTGATGAGAAAAATTACTTATTCTTGGAGGATTTTGATGAGGAAATTTGTTTATTCTTAGGGTTTGATGAATCAAATGGTTTATTCTTGCTTTTTGATGGGGAAAATTGTTTAGTCTTGGGGGTTTTGTGATAAAAATATGTTTATTTTTTGCTTTTTATGAGGAAAACAGTTTATTTATGTGGTTTTGATGGGGGAAGTGGTTTATTCTGGAGCTTTCATGAGGGAAACAGGCTTGATGAGGAAAATTTATTCTTTATTTTTTTTATTATTTCTTTTCTTGGAGTTTTGGTTAATTAAATAGCTTATTTTTGGGAATTTAATGAGGAGAATCAATTTTTGGGGAAGCTTTTAGTGAGGAAAACGATTTATTTTAATTTTTTTTTATTCACCCTTTCTTCACATTGAAACAAAAACTTTGAATCCTGATTTTCCGTGGAATCATCGAAGGAGAAGATAGGGGAGGATAAAAAAGTGGAATTCAATGACTGGATTTTAATTACTGCTGGAATTTAAATATTAGAATGTAACAACTGGAATTCTACCAGTCAAATTAACCTACAAGAATTTTCACTGTCAGAATTGAACTAAAAAACAAGCACCAAAATATATTTCTGCTCCCAAATACTTGTATATCTTAATATAAATTAAATAATAAATATTTGCTGGGAAAGCTGGAGATCTTTAGTACCTCAAGAGGTGATTTGCATATGTTTTAAATATTCATGAGCTGCGGGGCCAGAGCGGGAATCCCTTTTCCGAGGAATTTTAAAAGGCAGGATTGATCCTTCACCTCACTCCCGTGAGTGAGGAAGGAAAATGTGGAATTTAATGAGGCTGGACGGTGTCAGAACAGGTTGGACGAGCTGGAGCAGCTTCTCCATCCCTGGAATTATTCCAGGTGTGGTTGGATGGAGCTTGGGATAGGGGAAGGTGGGATGAGATGATCTTTAAGGTTCCTCCCAACCCAAACCATTCCACTTTTTTTTGGTACAGCCTCATCCTGGTAGGGTTCAGTGGAGAAGGCAGAGCTGGATTTTTTCCCATGGAAACGCAGTGAGGGAACAGGGATGAGCAGGAATGTGGGAAACCAGGTCAGATGGAATTCTGAATCACCACCAGGGTGATTAAACACCTGGAAAAAAGGGAGCAGGGAAGCTTTGGGGAGTTGCTCAAACTCAGCTGGGCGAGGCTTTGCATCCAAAACCTCTTCCAACCCCGGATTCGTCGGGAATTCTTCGCCAACACTCACGAATCCCCATTGCTGTGGCTCTCCCAACCCAGGGGAATCCGCCATGTCCAACCTCCCGCCTCCGGCAGCGGACAGGAATTGCTTCTACATCCTGACGGAGGACTGCGCCTATGGAAGCAAGTACTTCCAAGCCGGGAACTTGTGCTTCTGCAGCGAGAGGAGCTACCTGCGGAATTTTTCCGAGGATGGGCCCCCGGCTTGCTTCCTGAAGGTCGTCATGCTGGACGACAGCTCCACGGTCACCATCAACCTGGGAATCCTGCAGCCCGTGCGCCAGGAAGCCGCCGGGTTCCTCCTGGCCATCGGGAGCCACAGCGAGCGCTTGGATTTTTTCCTGGAGAGGCTGAGCCTGGAAGGAGCTCTCCGAGCAGTGCCGGGTCAGAATGTAATGGTGGAGGTGGAGCGGGAATTTTTCCCGGGAATCGTGCGCTACATCGGGAGCATCTACAAGCCCAGCTTGGCTGTGCTGACTCCGGTGTTTTTTGGGGTGGAATTGCAGGTAAGGGGGGGGGCCCAAAGTGGCGAATTCCTCGTTTTTCCATGAAATTTCTCTGTGTGACATCCCTTCCTGGCGTGTTTTCAGGGAGAGGGGGAAAACAGAGGGAGAAGCGATGGGTCCTACCACGGCACCGAGTACTTCAAGTGCAAGAGGAACTGTGGGATCTTCCTGCCCTTCAGCAAAATCCAGTTTATTCCCACATCAGGCAACGATTATGGGAAGCAGAAGGCAGGAAAGCAGGACACGGAGGAGGTGGTTCCCGTGAAAGTGGGAGACGCCGTCAGTTTCCTCGTGGATGAGATCCCCACCAAAGGAATTGCCATGGCAGTTTACAAGGAAGGGAGCCAATGGTTCGTGAAGGTTTGCCCGGTAAGAGCAGCTTTTCCATGGGGTGTTTTTTTGGGATTTTAAAGAAAAAATCACTTTATGGTTGGACGTGAAAGAGAAGTAGAGGGAATATCCAAAAGGGACGTGAGGTTCTGTGCAAATTTTCCAGGCTTGTTTAAAAAAATCCTTCATGTTCCAGTGTTTAGCTGATGGATTTTTTCCATAGCTGATGGATTTTTCACTTCTTTCAGGAAGAAGAAGGAACAACTGACATTTTCAGGGAAATCCCCATGGATTCTGTTGTGAAGGAGAGCTTGCAAAGTAGGTGACTTTTGGATGTATCTTTCCTGATCCCATTCTGGGGGGATTTGGAATTTATTCCCTCTCTGCAGGGTACTGAGGAGCTGAAATTCCAATAAAACCCACAGCTTGCCTTAAATGGACCAGGATTTATGGAAAAATCCCAAGTTCCACGCAAAGCTAAAGCTGAATCCCATTTGTCAGGAAGGAGAGTCTGATGGTAGCAGAGAATTCCCTCAGGGAAGAGGCACCGCTGGTTAAAAAGTCTTTAATTCAGCTGTAAAAGATGGAGCAGGAGCTTCGTCCTGATGGGAAAGGCTCAGGTGCCAGCAGCAGCGGTGAGAATTGTTGGACAAGACAAGGAATTAGTAGATAAATTAGGAAATAACCCCCCTGCTGCCATTCCAGTATTCTGGGAAGGGCTGGATTAGCTCCAGGGCCAGCCAGAGGTTGGAACGTGAAGCTTTGAGGAGGGAAACAAGGAGCAGGATCATTCCCTCTCATCCTGTCAGACCAGCTTGGACACGCTGGGAATTACACCTTGTGTCCCTGGTGCTCAGTTTCCTGCTTGTGTGTGTAGCCTGGAATTTCCAAAATAGAGCTGGAATTAGATCCAGAGGATCCACTTCCCACCTCTGCTGACGTTTTGTGTTGCCCATCAGGTTTTTTCCCAACGTTCGACTCTGACGTGGGCTCTGGAAAACAAAACCCAGTGAAACGAGAGATCAGCGAGAGCAGCGAGGAGGGGGAAGGTGGGAATTCAGCCCTGGAAGTGAATTCCATGGTCCAGATTACCTTGGACAAAGGGAATCAAGTTTCAGGAATCATCCGCTGGTTGGGCTACCTGCCCCAAATCAAGGACAAAATGGCCGGAGTTGAACTGGTGAGGCTGGAAAGCTGGGAAGGGAGCTGGGAGTGCTGGTGGCAGTGGCTGAATGTGGAGGGTGGAATTTTGGGATCCCCAGGAAAAGGATATTGAGGGGCTGGAATGAGAGTCTGGAGCACCAGGAGGGCTCATCCTGGAGAAAAGGAGGCTCAGGGAGAACCTTCTGGATCCCTACAATTCCCTAACAGGAGGGTGGGGCCAGGTGGGAACAAGGGACAGAACAACAGGAAACAGCCTCAAACTGCTCCAGTGGGCATTTAGGTTGGATATTGGGAAAATTCCTTTATGGATGGGGTTGTCCACAGCTGCCCAGGGTAGGGGTGGAGGTGGCACTTGGGGACACAACCTAGTGGTGGCCTCAGCAGCGTTGAATAGCTAGATTGGATCTCAGATGTCTTTCCCATAATTCCCATAATTCCATAAATCCCGCTCTCAGGCTCGTCTCTGGTGCTGTTTTCCCAGGATGAAGACAAGGGGGTCACAGCTGGAGAGTGGCTGGGCAAGTCCTACTTCCACTGCGCCCCGAAGCGCGGCCTCTTCGTGAGGCTGAACTCCTGCCAGCCCGACGTGCGCTTCCAGAGCTTCCCCAGCTCCGACCTCTCCCTCGGGGATTACGGTGAGTCCTCTGGGAAGCAGGAAAACGGGGCTGTGATGGGAAAAGGATGTGGAAAAACCCCCTGGGCAGCTTTTCTTCCCTTCCTTCCAGTGTTGTTTTTTTGGTGTTTATGCCACACCGCATCTTTGGCTGGGTTGACAGCTGGACTCAATCCTAGAGGTCTTTTCCAACCTAAATGATTCCTCAGGGAATATCCCACAAGTCTGAAAGATTGTGATTTATGAAAAGCTGGATTGAGAAGCCACCTTAGGTCTGAGAGTTGTAGACTCACCTCAGACTTTTGAGGCATCAAGGAAGGGCAGAGTTGACCCAGATGAGAAGGTGAAGGCAATTCCTTTTCTTGCAGGAGGACAAGAAGTTCTTCCAGAGGGTCCAGAGAGTTTTCCTCCCCTCAGGAATGAGGCAGCAGTCCGTGTTCTCCAAGGGCGGATGAAGGGCATCCAAGGCCATTGTAATTCCTGCTACATGGATGCAGCTCTCTTCAGGTAAGGACCTGCTTGGGTGGTGCAGGCTCCTTAAATAATTAGATTTTTAATTGAGCAAAGCCCCAAATTGCAGCACTTCCCTGGATTTCCGACATGGCTGGAAGTTTACCTGGTGTAGAGCAGGATATAACTGTGTGGAGATGCAACCTCCAGGCTGCTTTTTGATCTCCTTCCCAAATCCAGCAGGTTTTTCAGCCCTGAAGACCCTCTGTACCCCTGTGTCTGTCATTCAGGCTGCTGAGAGCTCGTAGTTTTCCGGATTTGGACTGTGCTGGCTCTGTCCCTGGAAGTTCTGGCTGGAATCATTCCAAAGAACCCACCCAGGAGTTCCCAACTTCCCTGCTTGGAGAGGAAAAGACTCAGTGGTGCCCTTCCCTGAGCAGTTTTGGCTGCAAAGTAGGAATTTCCTTCTCCCTGAGCTGTTCCTTTGCTTTATCCCAGTGTTCATTGTTCCAGATGTGCCTCACTGTGCAGATGTGCTTCCCTCACCTCCCTGTAATTCCATGCATGGATTGTTGGGCATCAAAGCCATTGACTGTCACCAGCTACCACATTTTGGTTCCAGCTGTTCCTTCCAAGCCTTCAAACTCAAACCCATCGCACTCTTCCCACAGCCTCTTCTCCTGTACCTCTGTGCTGGACTCCATGCTCTTCATGCCCTTCCCACTGTGTGACAGGAATGTCCAGGGAATTCTGCGGGATGAGATTGTCAATCCCCTCCGTAGGTGAGTGTGGGGAATGCTGGAAGTTGTCCCATTTGCCTTCATTCCTTCCCTGCTGCCCTAAAGGGAAGCCCTGGCACTGAGGGAAACCTGGCAGCCACATCCAAAGGTGTTCAGGACACAGGGAATGGTTTTAAACTGATTGAGATGGGATATTGGGAAGGAATTTTCCATGTGAGGGTGGTGAGGGGGTGGAATGGAATTCCCAGAGATGCCCCATCCCTGGAAGTGTCCCAAGCCAGGTTGGACGGGGCTTGGAGCAACCTGGTCTCGGTGGCATCCCTTCCCATGGCAGGAGGGTTGAACTGGATGAAGTTTAAGATCCCTTCCAAGCCCAGCCATTCCATGATTTCCCTCACCTGCAGCTGGTTGTTGTTCCCAGGACTGGCTTTGTCAGGGCCAGCAGTGTGATGCACCTCCGGGAGCAGCTCACGGACAAGGGCCAGTGCTCCAGCTTCACCAACGCTGAGAAGGGTAAGGAACTCCCTGGGGCCTTTCCCGAGCTGCTTCCCTGTGTTCTGCCTCATCCAGGCACCTGCTGGCAACTTCCCTTCGTGCTTTTCCCAGGAATGTGCTTTAATTAGGTGCTGATGTTAATTGGTGTAATAATTCACTTGTAAAATTCTTCCAGCTTTTAAATCTCTCTGTGCCCTCAGAGCCCCTTCCAGTGCCTAAAGGGGCTCCAGGAGAGCTGGAAAAGGATTTTGGACAAGGGATGGAGGGACAGGACACAGGAAATGGCTTCCCACTGCCAGAGGGCAGGGACAGATGGGATTTTGGGAAGGAATTCCTCCCTGTGAGGGTGGTGAGGGGCTGGAAGGAATTCCCAGAGGAGCTGTGGCTGCCCCTCGATCCCTGGAAATGTCCAAGCCTTGATGAGGCTTGGAGCAACATGGGATAGTGGAATATGTCCCTGCCCATGGCAATGGCTGTAATTCCATGATCTTGAAGGTCCTTTCCCACCCAAACCACCCCAGAATTCCATGGAAGTGCAGTCTCTGAAGGCTGCTTGGCATTTTCCATGTTCCCTTTGGGATTTGTGCCTTAACCATGTGCTCTCAGCCTTTATCCCAGTTGTCCCCTGACCTGAAGAGGAAATTCCAGGCCCCTGGAATGCTGGCTCATGTTTATCTGGCAGCTCTTAGATGCAGTGGGACAAGGCAGTTCCTGGCATGGTCTGATCCATCCTTTCCTCTCACTTTCCAGATCCTGAGGAGTTCCTCAATCTCATAATGCAGCAGATCCTGGGAATTGAGCCACTACTGAAACTCCAGTAAGTTTCCACAGCTGAGGGATACAATTCCAAGGGCCAGGCTCATTAATTTTCCACCTCAGAATCCCTGGGCAGGGGGGTCCCTTGTCCCTTTCCACCGAAGTTTTTTGGAATCACAGCTCTGAGTTTTGCACAGCTCCTTCTGCTTTCCCTTAGGGACAGACTCTGATCCTGCTTGTTGTGATCTTCCCAGCTGGGCAAAGACACTTCTGAGCCCTCCCTGGAGGGTTCTGCCTTCAGAAAATCGGGATAAAAACCTTGTGCCATCCTCAGGGAGAGCCAGAAAGGATTTGAGAAAGGTGATGTCTGACTTTAGGGCAGATCCAGCAGTATCCAACAGCCTTTGAATGAATTTGGGATGTGTCCAGGCTGCCAAGCTGGCTCAGCTCCCTCAGCCTCTCAAAACAGGCAGCCCATGGATGCAGTCCCAGTTTTTTGGGGACTCTACAAAGAGGATGAGAGGCTGGAGGAAGCCAAAAATAACTGAGCTGTTTGTGAGCACAGAAAGGGAATTGTTGGATTTCTGTGCTCCTTTGTGGAGCCGCCGCTCGAGCCGTGGATCGTGGAGTGCTGGGAAAGGCCGAGCACAAAGAGGACTCTGTGCTGCAGCTCCCCTGCACGGGGTCATCCCAAGGAAATCCTTTCCCTGCTTTTTTTTTAGGGACTGTGGGAGATCTGCACACCACTCACCTTGAGTTTGGCTTTTTGGATGCGTTTTTTAATTAATCCTTCATCGAAGCATCCATTTGTCAATTTAAATACTAAAATTATCTTTTGGATATCTTTTGGAGGGGAAATGGAGTTTTCCTTATAGGATGGCCGATCCAAAGGGATAATGAGGCCAAAATTCCTGTTTATTTACTGCTCCCCGGCAGAAATTTGGTTTTTTGGGTGGAAAAAGTGCTTTGTGTTGCACCAAACCACCCTTGGTGCCTTGAGCCCAGGAGCTCTCCCAGGACAAACTTTGGGAAACTCCAATTTTTGTGTCACCACATCCCCAATCCCACGAGCTCTCCTTGCAGGTCAGGAGGCCAGAAGGAGCACGAATGTTACTGCTACCAGATATTTATGGATAAACAGGAGGATTTGGTGGTTCCTGACGTGCAGCAGTTGGTGGAACGCTCCTTCCTCTCCTCAGATCTGAAGCTGGTGGAGGTGAGCCCAGTTTCCTTCTGCTTTCCTGCTTTTTCTTCCCAAAATATTTGTGAGGCCTTGGATATTTTATATCCAACACTGAATCCAGGCATGACTTAGGAAAAGGCCTCTGCTTTCCCTGTTTCCCTTTTGTCCTGTGAATAATGACAGCAAATTTAGACAGCAAAAAATCCCTGGGATTTGGCTCTTCTGGCAGGGTGACTCCTTTCCCTTTTTTTCCCCCCAGATCCCATCATGCTTCATTATCCAAATGCCACGTTTTGGGAAGGAATATAAAATGTTCAGTAAAATCATCCCTTCCTTGGAGCTGGATATAACAGATCTGCTGCTGGACAGTGAGTGATGGACAATGAGCTGTGAGCAACCAGCTCTGGGCTCTCTGGGGTGGAATTCTTCTTCCTTGAGTCCCAGTTTTGGCAGGACGAGCTGGATTTTAGGTGGGATCTGGAGGAGACAGTCCCTCTGAGCTCTGTTTGCCTTGCAGGTCCCAGGGAATGCTGCCTGTGTGGAGATGTTGCCACTTTGGAATGCTCTGAGTGTTTCAAGGACAAGGTGTTCGCAGCCACGGGCCTGAAGCAGTTCTGCAGCTCCTGCTCCAGACAGGTATTCCATGGCTATTCCCAAAATCCACCTTGGAAGCTGTCAGCAGGGTGAACCCTCCCAAAATCCCCACATTTCCCTGGCTGTCCCTGCAGCTGCTCAGCCCTTTCCTGAGGGTCATTCCCAGCAGGAGGCAGAAGTTGTGAACCGTGTGCTTACACAGAGCCTAAATAATAATGGAATCAGAAAAACTTGGATTGGAAAGGACCTTGAAGCTCATTCCAGTTCCACCCCCTGGATGCTGCTCACTATCCCAGGTTGCTCCAAGCTCTGTCCTACCTGGCCTTGGACAATTCCAAGGATGGGACAGCCACAGCTTCCCTGGACAACCTGTTCCATAAATAAGGTGTAATCCTGCAGGAACTGAGTGCTGATCCCTCCCTGCTGCCTCTCCATGAGCATTCCCACAGTTTCTGCCTCCTGCAGGGTGACAAGCTCCCATTTCAGCTTCCTGCTGCCAGGCTGTTCCCACAACTCCATTCCCAGGCAAGCAGGGAGCACGGGAATCACATCAGCAGGGAATAAATTGGGAATCTGACCTCTGCCCCGCTTTCCTGGCAGGCCAGGGCCAGTTCTGCCAGTGCCACCCTGTCCCTTCCCCTCAGGTTCACTCCCATCGCTGCCGCAAAGCGCACAAACCCAGGAGGCTGCACATTCCAGAGGAATTCCAGAGCTGGAGCGCCCGGGGCTGCCAGCAGGTCCCACGGGAGAAGCTGGAGCTGTTTGCAGTGCTCTGCATCGAGACCAGTCACTACGTGTCCTTCGTCAAATACGGCCCTGGCAGCGAGCACTGGATGTTCTTCGACAGCATGGCCGACCGGCACGGTGAGGGAACGGCAGTGGGATGTGGGAATGGGATGTGGGAACCTTCCAGGGGCTGCTCAGTCCTCCTTCTGCTCTCAAGTTCCCCTATTTAGGCTTTCTCTGCATTTGGCTTTCCTTTCATTAGATTCCAGAGGGGCCAAGCCAAGCAGGTGGGAGTTTTTCCAGGTGTGTTTCCAGCTTCTGGTTGTGGTCAAAGAAGGGATTTGGGATCCTATCCCAGCTGGCTCAGCTTGTGGGCACTGATTGCTTCTCCTGTCCATCCCCACTGTGCTTTTATCACAGAAGCATGGAATGGTTTGGGTTGGAAGGGACCTTAAAACTCATCCAGTTCCAACCCCTGCCATGGGCACCTTCCACTATCCCAGGCTGCTCCAAGCCTCATCCAACCTGGACTTGGACATGGGATGGGGCAGCCACAGCTCCTCTGGGAATTCCATTCCAGCTCCTCACCACCCTCACAAAGAAAAATTCCTTCCCAAAATCCCATCTAACACTGCCCTCTGGCAGTGGGAAGCCATTCCCTGTGTCCTGTCCCTTCATATCTTCTCCAAAATCCTTCTCCAGCTTTCCTGGAGCCCCTTTAGGTTGAATGGTCTCGCTTTTTCCAGTGTTTTTGGCCTCCACATCTCCCAGCTGAGGCTCTGCATGACTCTAGAGTGTGCTGGGATCTGCTGGAGCTGTAGGAGCTCATCCCTTTGGGATCTGGTTTGGGATTTTACTCCTCCTTTCCGCCTTAGGTGGCGAAAACGGCTTCAACATTCCCACGGTGACGCTGTGCCCAGAAGTTGCCAAATATCTGGACTTGCCCCTGGCTGTGCTGGCCCTGGAGCAGCCTCGGGACATGGATGGGGTGGCCAAACGCCTCTTTTGTGATGCCTACATGTACCTGTACCAGAGCAGGAAAATGGCACTTTACAAGTGACACCATCCCGGGCCCGACGGCACGGAGCAACGTCAGGAATGGGAGCTTGGATCATCCCAGAAGGTGGAAGCAGCCGAGTCTGGATGCTCTGAGCTGCCTCTTCTCACCTCTCTTGGTGTTAAATTATCCAAGTCAGGCCGGGTTTGTTAAATCCTGGCTTTATCCAGTGGTAGCTGGTCCTTGGGCACAGCTGGACTTGGAATTATTGATGCTCAAATTCATTCTCATTCCCCACATTCCACAATTTTCCCTCTCCAGGTACTCTGCAGCTGGAGTGTCCCCACATCCTTGTTTCCCTGCCATCCTTTCCCTCCAAAGCTGGGGACCAGCAGAAATCAAAACACAAGGAATTATCCACAGGTTTACCAGGAAACCACAACCTTTTCTATTCCTAAAACATCCTCACCAGGATTTGTGGAGTGAGGAAAATCAGGTCAGGATCGATTTTCCTCACCTGTGTCCCTCAGTTCCCTGCACTTCCCTTATCCAGCACTAACTGGCACTTTTACCCACCATCCCTTATTTCCAATCATGGATATCCTGAGCTGAAGCTGAGGATAGAAGAACAGACATTTTTCCAAGAACAAAACTGGAAGGAGGATGGGAGCAGAGAAGTAATATCTGGGCTCCTGCCACTTCCTCTTTTTGGCAAAATCTGCACAGGATTCAGTGTTACAACCTCACTTTTAGCACTTTCTGTCCCGTCTTTGCATCCACTTCCAAGTTATGGGGTCAAATGCCAGAATTCCAAGGGCAAAAATGGAAAAAAAAAAAAAACAAAACCACTCTAGGTTTTTCTGTAGGAGGGTTTAGGGTTTGGGTGGAAACTGGTGTTCCTTAAGTTAAATAAATTTGTAAACTCGGGGGTTCTCTGCTATGAAGTGGGAAGTTGTACTGGAGTCAGTGGGATGCCCAAGTTCCACAAAAACCTCAAGGAAAGCATCCAGGAGTGCCAGATGTGCAGGTTTAACCCCGTTCCTGCTCTTTCCCCCCCCTCTTTAAGGCAGGGTGGAGTGATTTTAACAAAGCCTGGAGCTTGGGACGTGTGGTTTGGGATCCTTCTGGCATTCCAAGTGTTGCCAGCAGGTCCTGGAGGGATTTTTTTCCCTCCAGGAATAGGTCACACCTGGAATACTGGTTCCAATTTGGAGCTCCCCAGTACAAAAGAGACAAAATCCAAGGAAAAACTACAGAGATGATGAAGGGACTGGAGCATCTCCTAGAGGAGAGGCTGAGGGAGCTGGAGTTGCCCAGCCTGGAGAAAAAAAGGCTCAAGAAATCTCCTCCATATCCCTAAATACCTGAGGAGAAAGTGCAGAGACACCCAGGAGCTTCTCTGCCCACCAAAACGGTTCCTAAACATCAGGAATTGCATCTCACCTGTGAGGGTGACAAATGCTGGCACAGGTCACTCTCCTTGTTCTTCATCCTTCCTCTCCCAAAAATTCAGGAAAATCTCTACTCAGGTACAATGGACTCCTTATCTTTGGTGCTTTGCTTAAAAAAAAAAATAAATCTAATTTTTAGCAAACTGATCCTGAATTTCCTGGAGTTTTTTTTTTCTGTCTTAAAATGGGATACAATGCTGTTGGAATTCCCAGAAATCCAAGACCATCAGGCCATGTTTTGTTAAGCTCTTAATTGTTTTCTTCCCTATAATTTCTGCCAAGATCCAAACCATGGAGAGGAGAGGAGGACGGGCAGGAAAGCCACGGATTTGATCCCTGGGGGTTTCCCTCTCACCTTCCCATTCCCAATGGAGCTTTGAGGGGTTTTTCACTGGAATTAAGGTTGGAGCCATGGTGGGAAAAGGCCTTTATTTTAAATTTTTTGTTTAGTCTGAAGCTCAGTGTGGGTTAGAGCCACGTTTCCTGTGGGAACAGGGGTTAGAGAGTGCAGGTGGCAACCTGGAGCTGGGATCAACCTGGAGCTGGCCTCCACATCCCAGGGAATTTGGCCAGAATGGGAAGAGTTGGAATGTGGCCACAGAGATGAAGCTTAGAATTGCCAAAGCAAAGAGTTTCTGTCACGGGTGCCCCATGTCACCCCTTTTGGTGGCACCCCCAGACTTTGCTCTAGTGCCACCAAGGAGCTTCAGGATGGGGGGCCACCACGATAAGGCACAAGGATGGCAGGGCCACCAAGTTGGGCACAGGACGGTCACTTCCAGGGCATGCAGGGACACCTCTGCCTTCCCCATCCCTGTGCTCCCAGCTTCCCTACTGGGACCCCAGGGCGCTCTTCCAGTTCCTGCAGGTTCCTCAGGTTAGCACCAGGCAGCAGAAAGGTCTAAATTAGAGCTGTTAATTCCTAACGAGGCACCTGGGCTTCCCAAAAAATGCTTGGAGCAGGAGCTGGGGATGAGCAGGGACCCCCTCACTGGCTGTCCTGATGCAGCTCCAGGAAGAGCCGGTGCAGCCGTTCCGTCACGGCCACCTGGGAATGGGAACAAGAGGGGTCAGGGAGCAGCTCCGTGGTGGCTTTGCTCAGGCCACCAAATCCAGTGGCATTCCCAGGTGGGATGTGGGAAGTGCTGGACGTACCGGGTATGGCTGTGGCTCGTGGAGCCGGCGGTGAGCGGGGCTGAGCAGGTTGAGGGACACCTGGGCGTGGGTCCTCACCTCGGGCAGGCTGGGCAGGGGCTCACACACCTGCAGGGATGGAATCCATGTGGGAAGATCCACGTGGGAAGCCACCACCCAGCACCAATCCGCGTCTGGGTTGGCACCAGAGTTGTTGGCACATCTCAGAAGCCACCACCGCCCTTGATCCATCCCACAGCATGGAAGAGGAGACGTCCCAGGAGATGGGACCACCCTGACCTGGCCATCCCTGAAGTAGGTTCGATGGAGGGGCTCCACGGTGGTGGGAATGACTTTGGTGGTCTCCCCAAGCCGCCCCAGGACACGGATCCCCAGCTCCTGCCCCGCGCTGGGCGACGGCTCCTCTTCCAGGGCCATGAGGTCCATGAAGGGGTGACCTGCCAGGAGGACATCAGGGAGAGAGTTATGGAGCAGGAGATTCCCCCAGGACTCTGGGAAGGGTCTCCAGACTCACCAGCAGCGTCGTAGAGCCGATAGATCGTCTTCATCCCCGGGATTGTCATCTTCTCCTCATCCTCCGTGAGCTTCAGGCACGGGGAGCCATTGACCTCCACCAGCTGTGGGAGAAGGGAAGGGAACCTGTGACCCCTCTGGGGAGGCTGGAAAAATACAATTAAAAAACCCTAAAACCACCCCAAAGTTTTGCATTCTGCTTCCTCCTGCCTGTGGAGAACTTGGGGCTTCTGGTGGGCAAAGAACTGGCCATGACCCAACGCTGGCACCTGGAATTTCTCAATGTCCTGGGTTGATCCCACAGTGGGGGCAGCAGGAGAGGGGGGAATTGTGCCCCTTGGCCCCGCTCAGGTGAGACCCCACCTGCAGAGCAGCTCCAGCCCTGGGGTCCAACATCAGGAGGATGTGGAGCTGCTGGAACAGGTCCAGAAGAGGCCACGGAGAAGCTCCAAGGGATGGAGCCCCTCTGCTCTGGAGCCAGGCTGGGAGAGCTGGCAATGTCCAGCCTGGAGAAGGCTCCAGGGAGACCTCAGAGCCCCTTCCAGTGCCTAAAGGGGCTCCAGGAGAGCTGGAGAGGGATTTGGGACAAGGGATGCAGGGACAGGACACAGGGAATGGCTTCCCACTGTCAAAATGCAGGGCTGGGTGGGATACTGAGAAGGAATTCTTCCCTGTGAGGGTGGGGAGGAGCTGGAATGGAATTCCCAGAGAGGCTGTGGCTGCCCCATCCCTGAAAGTGTCCAAGCCCAGGTTGGACAGGGCTTGGAGCAACCTGGGATAGTGGAAGGTGTCCCTCCCCATCATGGTGGAAGACCTTTAAAAATCCCTTCCAAGGCAAATTCTTTTGTGGCTCCGTGACTCCAGTGGGGCTGGATGGCCATGGAGCAGGCATGGACGAATCAGCAAGGACTGGGATATTTGGGATTTTACCTTGTAGACACAGCCCAGCGATGGCTGCAGGGGACACGTCACCAGGTTGGTCCCGATGCCGATCATGTCGATCTCGCTCCCCTGGGGCAGCAGAGAAGACAGAGAGCATCAACATCCCAGCCCTGCCAGCACCAGGGACAGCCCAGGTGACATCCCAGCCCCACCCAGGTGACATCCCAGCCCTGCCAGCAGGTTCCTCACCTTCCTCCTGAACTCCTCCAGGCTCTGCTCGCTGATGTCATTGCTGACGGCGATGGGGATGGTCCCAAACCAGGGCACCTGGAAGCTGGAAGGAGCAGGATTTGGGAGGATCCATGGATCCACCCATACCACCCAGAGCCATGAGGGCTCCCAAATCCTGGCAGGATGAGGGGCTG
>WEZZ01016777.1:217998-235735 GCA_013400585.1 Chloropsis cyanopogon
GGACACCTGGTACAGGTCTGCCAGCGGCGCCATGGCGGGGCGGGGACACGGGGACAGCGGGGGAGGGGACACGGACAGGGACGAGGGAGGAGCGGGGGAATGGAAGGGATACGGAAGCACGGGGTGGGGGCACGGGGGGATGGCGACACGGGGACGCGGGACAGCAGGGATGGCAGCACAAGGGGGGACGCGGAGATGGCGACACGGGGACGCGGGGCAGCAGGGATGGCAGGGACGCAGGGATGGCGGCACAGAGGACGCGGGACAGGGTTGGCGACACGCGGGGTGGCAGCGCACAGTGGACATGTGGCACAGGGATGGCAGCACAAGGGGGACACCGGGATAGCAGCAGAGGGAGGATACGGGGACAGTGGGACACGGGGACAGGGCACCAGGGATGGCAGCACACGGGGGACACCGGGCACAGGGCTGGTAATGTGACAGAAAGGACACAGAAGCCACACGTGGCGCCAGCTGGAGCAGCAGGGACTCAGGATGGCAGCACAGGGGACAAGGGGCACTGCCAGCAGTGCTCTGAGGGTGGCAGGACCCTGCGAGGGACACGTGTCACATTATCAAGTGACTTGGCCCCACCAGGACAAGGGACAGCCTTGCAGCACAATCCCATGGAGCTTCCCGTGTCCCCTGGTGGCCCCAGACCTTGGACTTTGGCACTGGGACAGACCTCGTGTTCCCTAAATCAGGAATGTCACCTGTCCCATTGCCAGGCCACGCTCAGGAATGTCACCTGTGCTCTCCCCAGGCCACACTCAGCTAAAGTGACCTGAGCAGGGAATCAGTGGGAAAAGAGGGATGAAATCCATCCCAAACCAGCAATTCCTGGATGCTTCCCGGTTATTCCTCCTGGTTTGTCTCTAAACCTTGGGAAAGGTGACTGGAGACACCCCGAGACCTTCATGCCAGCCCCAAAATTCAGGCCCATGTCTTGAGATCTTTCTTTCCATGAAGGATGGGGAAATCATGGTTTAGGAATGGTTTAGGTTGGAAGAGACTTTAAATACCTCTCATTCCAATCCCCTGCAATGGGCAGGGACACCTTCCACTAGCCCAGGTTGCTCCAAAATCCCAAAATCTCCCCCGAAAAAGCTGCACCCGAGGGAAAAACCCACGACCCAGCGTGCACTCCCAATGTTCATCTTTATTAATTCCAGGTTCGGATGAGGGGGATACAGTTTTTCCTTCTAAATCTTGTTAAAAGCAGCAATGTCCACGCTCTGCACCTGGAAGGGGACAAAAGCTGGAGTCATCCAGGTGTTCCCAGGAAAACACACCTGAGTTAAGTCCCTCCCATGGCTTCCAGGCCCTTCCCACGTCCCATTCCAAGACTTACATAGTCCTCAAACTTGGTGATCTCCTCCTCCAGAATGTCTGTCCCGACTTTCTCGTCCTCTACCACGCACTGGATTTGGAGTTTCTTGATGCCATATCCAACTGGGACCAGTTTGGAAGCTCCCCACACCAACCCGTCCATTTGGATGGATCGGACGCATTCCTCCATCTTGGCCATGTCGGTCTCGTCGTCCCACTGGAAAAGTGGGAATTGGGAAGGTTTTAGTGTTTTCCTGGAGATCACCAGCAGCTCCAAGGGGTATCCAGGGGACATCTCTGGGAATGTCACAACTGATCCAAAGTGCCCTTTCTTGGCTGGAGAAGGCTCCAGAAGAACTCAGAGCCCCTTCCAGTGCCTCAAGGAGATCCAAGAGAGCTGGAGAGGGACTTCAGGCAAGGATGGAGTGACAGGACAAGGGGGAATGGATTTGAACTGGAATAGGGTAAGATTAGATGGGATATTGGGAAGAAATTCCTCCCTGGGAAGGTGGTGAGGACCTGGAATGGAATTCCCAGAGAAGCTGTGGCTGCTCCATCCCTGGAAGTGCCCAAGGCACCCTAAGTGTCCCTGCCTATGGAATGAGATGGGATTTAAGGTCCCATCCATCCAAACCCATTCCAGGCTTCTACAGCAACAAACCCCACCTGGATCCAAGCCCTTGTTTGGGATTCCACAGGTGCCACCACCACCATCCACTTGGATGACAGAAGTGCCTCAATGAGATCCAAGAGAGCTGGAGAGGGACTTCAGGCAAGGATGGAGTGACAGGACAAGGGGGAATGGATTTGAACTGGAATAGGGTAAGATTAGATGGGATATTGGGAAGAAATTCCTCCCTGGGAGGGTGGTGAGGACCTGGAATGGAATTCCCAGAGAAGCTGTGGCTGCTCCATCCCTGGAAGTGCCCAAGGCACCCTAAGTGTCCCTACCTATGGAATTATGGATGGGATTTAAGGGGTCCCATCCATCCAAACCCATTCCAGGCTTCTACAACTGGCTCCAAGCCCTGTTTGGAATTCCACAGGTGCCACCATCCACACTTGGATGAGAGGAAGGATTCCCAGCCTTGCTCCCAAATTCCAAAAGCCACTCACCGGCTTCACATCCAGCAGGATGGAAGACTTGGCGATGAGTCCCGGCTTCTTGGCTTTCTTCTCGGCGTACTGCCGGAGCCGCTCCTCCCGGACTTTGGCGGCTTCCTGGTCTTCCTCCTCATCATCACTCCCAAAAAGGTCTATGTCATCATCCTCATCCTCCTCGGCGGCAGCTGGCTCGGCTTTCTTGGCCGGGAGCTCGACTTTTTTGGAGGGAACGCTGAACGGTTCCACTTTCTTCACCAGATCCAAGGTTTTTTAAAAAGGGGAATAAAAGAGGGAAAATATTAACCTGGAGTTGGAGTAGAGCAGCCAGAAAAAGCTCAGGAATGGGAATCTCCACTGCTCAGGATATTAAACAATCCTCATGCTGTGGGATTTATACTGATTTATCAAAACAGGACCTCTTGGATCTTTGGTTGTAATTCCTAGAGAAAAATTCCAGCGTTTTTCCAAGGCTCACCTGGGTTGGAGGAACAGATGAGGGCTGGTGGGAAGTTGAGGATTTCTCCAGAGCGTTCAGGCGGCTTTCCAGCTTGAAAATGGCCATCTGGAGGTCAGCAACAACTGGAAAAAGGAAGGAAAAAATAGGAAAAATGACCTTAAATTCCCAGCTGCGTGTCAGATCTCCAGCCAGGACAAGGAATTCTCCCACTCACCGCTGCGGAGGTTCTGGTTTTCCACTTCCAGGTGGGAAATTCGGGACAGGAGCTCATTTTGGTCACCAGCAGCTCCAGAGGAGGTTGCGCTTGCGCTCTGCAAGGAGGAAAACCGGGATGAAATTGAGTTGTCTCCCCTCCTCCTGAAAAATCCATGAAGCAAAGCAGAGTTGTGTCTTCAGGGAGAGAGGAAATTCAGGAGCTGAACTAAAACCAAGGATATTTGCTCTAAATTAGGATAGAAGCTAATGGAGCAGCTCTAGAAAACAAAGCATGGACTAAATCCCGAGGAATTTCAGCTGGCACCAAGGAGTAAAGGATAAAATATTTTTTCCCACTCTCAGATCCCAAAATGCCACTAAAACTACATAAAATTTACATAAAATTTCACACCAAGCCCCATAAAAATCTTGGGAGTCCCTTGGTCTCCTCTCCCAGCCCACTGAGGGAAAGGAATGACCTGCCTGAGGTAACACAGGGAAACCTGGAAAGATCCCAGGAATTCTACACTCCCACCTTCCCCAGCCCAGCCTTTAGTTCCTAACAATTTCAATTTGCTTTAACACATAGTGAGGGAATAATTATTCCAACTCTGGCTTCCAATGGATTTTTTGACAGCAAAAAAAAGGCTTTTTTTTTTTTTATGCTAAGGAGGTTCCTTATCCATCAATTCCAGGCAGCAAAGGGAAAGAAAATAACAGGATTTACCCTTGAATTGTCATTTCTAAGAGAAGAGAGAATAATTTATTCTCTTTTATTCCAGCATGGAATCTCAGCAGTCACGTAAGATGGAAAGAGGGAAAAGCAGGGATGAGATGAAGAATAGGAAGCACAAGGAAAGGTCTGAATCATGGAATGGTTTGGATTGGGATTTTAAGGATCATCCAGACCATGTTCCACTGTCCCAGGCTGCTCCAAGCCCTGTCCAACCTGGCTTTGGACACTTCCAGGGATGAAGCTGGGAAATTTCAAAGGGGGAGATAAAAATTCCATCTCCAATGCCTCAGCTGTGGATTCAGAAGGTGAGTGCAGATCCCTGGACAGGGAACTGGGATCAGATCCCATCATCCAGGTTTATCCCAGTGCCAAAGGACAAACGCTGAGGAAGGAGAACTTGCTCCATCCTCATCCCACCAAATCCTCTCCCGTTTTTCCACAGGCTCCATCCAAGCATGCCTCACTTACAGCGGAGCGTCCCGACTGTTTCTTGGGACGGGCACAAGGAGCTTCCTTGCTCCGAGCAGGAGTCTTCTGCTGCAGGATGAGGAAAAAGTTTGGGAAGATGGGAAAAGGTTTTGCAATTCCAGAGGGAACTCAAGCACAGGAAAGAGCTGCATGCAAGGGGAAGTTACGGAGCGGTGGGAAACAGCCTTGCACTGCACGCCAACATCCCCCAGGAATTCTGGGATCATCTCCATGAACATCCCGGTGTCTGCAGGGAGCTCGTGCAGTGCTGTGGGCTCATCACACCATGCCTGATGCTCCAAGGGTGGAAATTATGGAATTACAGAGGTGGGAAAAATCCCTCTGAGCCCATCAAATCCCCCCAAGGCTGTCACTGAGCGCGTCCCCAAGTGCCACATCCACAGGGATGTTAAATCCCTCCAGGGATGGGGACTCCACCTCTGGGCCACGGCTGGACTGCCCTTTCCATGAGGATTTTTCCAAATATTCCAGCTAAATTTCCCCTCTGGTGGTTTCCTCTCATCCTGTCCCTCATTGCCTGGGAGTAGATCCTGATTCCCACTTGGGAATCCTGTCTGGGATTTGTGGAAGTGAGAAGGTTCCCCCTGAACCTCATTTTTTTTTTCCAGGCTGAGCCCTCCCAGCCCCCAGAGCTGCTCCAGACCCTTCCCAGTCCATTCCCTTCCCTGGAAACACTCCAGTCCCTCAATGTCCTTGTCATGAGGGCCCAAAACTGGTCCCAGGATCTTCCAGCTCCACACAAGCATCAGTGAATTTTATCAGGGATAAGAACTCAAAATTCCAAAGGTGAGGAGTTCCACACATCACTTCCCTCCCTTCCCTTGCATTCTTGTATAAAGCCCTCAAATCTTTTATTTTTAAGCCATAATTTTTGTGCTGAACCCACCTTAAAGCTGCATCCTATCTCAAATATTTTGGACAGCTGAAGTGCTTGGGAAAGCTGGAATTGTGCATAAACTTAATTATCCAAACAAATCAAATCCCTGGCAATTATGAAGGGTACAAAACAGGACTTCAGCCAAACAACGTGGGATATAAACATCCCTAAAGTTTGAATCCCTAAAATACATTTTAAATATCAGAGACAGTAACAGTTTTCCTCATGTTCAGGTGGAATTTCTTGTTTTACTTCCTACTTTTCCTCATTATCGAGGAACTCCAGACTCCCATCATATTCCAAGTGCTCATTCCTACATTTTATGACACAAGCCCAGCCTGAAAATCCCAGCAAAAAGGCACTAAACTCTTATTTTCCCATCTTTTCACAGCCAGCTCTTCCCTTGCCACATCCTAAGACCCCTGACAATAACTCTGGAGGAAGGAAAGACAAAAATCCTGGGATTTTTGCTCTTCCCACTCTTCTCTGGATCAGAAAGTGTAAATCTGGGGTTTGGGAATGCTCTGGTTATCCAAGATTAATGATGATCCTTGAGGGATATTCCAACTATTTTTCAGCCATATGGAAGATCCAACCCCTTTCCCAGGAACAAAAAATACCCAGCAGAGGAATTTTTTACATCCAGCACTAATCCCCAAAAACATCTCTAAACAATTTATATCCCAAAATTCCTGTCCTGGCTTTGGGCTGTTGCTTTACCAGTTCCCTGTTACAGCACCTGGATGATCCAAACTTCCGGGATTCTCTCCCAAAAAAGCTCTTTAACAGGAGTCAGGAAAGAAATTCCTGATCTTTAGCAAAACACTCTGGAAGATGAGGATGAGCAGCACTTCCAGGTGATTTGGGTTTAGATTCCCTGCCCCTTGCCCAATTCCGAAAGTTCTTCCCAAAGGAACTTTTTACCCTTTTTGGGATGGGGGTCTCTTTTTAGCCATAGATTTTTTTTATAAAATGAGCCAGTTCAGGAGAATTTTTCCTTAAGCTGTTGGCTGAAATCCTGATTCCTTATGTTCATCCCAAATGTCTGGCTCCTTTCTGCTGGTGTAAGGAGAAATATGGAATATTCCCCTTGGGAAAGGGGGAATTCCTTGTTATTCCCTGGTATTGGACTGATCAAAGATAGAAACTGAGGGTGCAAAACATTCCAAGGGGGAATTAAGAGGCCAAATAATGGATGGATTCCTTTGGGAGTCCCACAGCAGAGGCAGGAAATCAAAACACCTGGGCTGTATTCCATGGATTATCCTTTCCCATAAAACCACTCATTAGTATTTTAAATTCCTTTTACAAAAATGAAGATTGTTTTTTTTTTTAATGTTTTTGTCTGCACTCAGCACAAAAGCACCTCCACAAAGTACATTCCTGAGCTCCTCCAGGATGCTCCAGCCTCGGAGCTTGTAGCCAAGCTGAATTCCCTGGATGCAGCAGATGGAAAACACCGAATTTTTTTTGGGTTTTTTTGCAAATCCCCTAAACTGGAAGCAAAACAGGGAAGAGAAGGTGGCAGCCCAGCGTATCCCGAAAAAGAGCCCCACGCTCAGCGAGTTGGAACCTGTTAGTGAAGACCCATGGGAACATCCCACCAGAAAAAAAAGAAAAAAAAACCAAAAAAAAAAACAACAACAAAAAAAAAGAAAAAAAAAAAAGAAATTCAGGGAATTCTTTTAACCCAAATCCAGTTTTGGCAGCGCTGCGGGCGAGCGGCGCGTGGGGACGGGGCGGAGCTGGTGGCACACGGCGCTGCACACCTTGGTCTTCTCCTCTAACTTCCAAGCAAGAAGCCAAACCATCTATGGGATTAGAATTCCATAAAAAGAAAAAAAAAAAAGAAAAAAAAATGGGATGCAGGCAGCCAGCTGGTGAGAGCTTGGGTACTCACTCCGGCCAGCGATTTCTGGATATTCTCCCTGGCTCTGGCAATGTCGCGGAGGATCGTGCTGGCTCCGTTCTCCTGCAAACAGCGCAGAAAGAACCAAGAGTTTCTTTTTAAAAAAAAAATATTAAAACATTGGGGGGGAAAAAAAAAATATTCAGCAGGGAAGTTAAAAAAACAAAAGGAAGGAGGAGCGAGGGAATTGGGAAAATTGGGAATTGTGCTTTCCATTATTCAGTGATTTTTGCCGTAAGGATTGGGGATAAATCGGGCAATCCCTGGTCACGTGTCCAGAAGGATCATCCAGTCAAAGAGCTTTTAAATTCCCTATAATTACCCTGAAAAGTTTGGGATGCTGCCAGAAGGTTGGAGTGGCTCCAGAACTCCTTAAAAACCCAGCCTCTGGCAGGATTTTTCCATATTAGTACCTGAGTTCAGGCAGGAAGTGACAACCCTGACTCTGCTCTATCCGGAGAGGTGGGACACAGAACACCAGGAATTTTTTCCTTATGCTCCTGCTGCCATGCCTTAGCCTGGATTTCAAGATTCCCTCTCTGGAAATTCCACAATCTGTTCACTCCTTGCCTTATCCCAGACTGCAACCCCCACCAGCAACATCTGAGACGTGAAATTTCCCACCAACCCCCAAATCCTGAGTTAAACAGAAAATAAAGGAGAGACAACCTGGACACATCCAGGTGGGCCCCACTCCCTGCTGCTTTCCAAGGAGGTTTTAGGATGTTTTTCCACAGGGGAAGTGGCTGATAAATTCCTGCAGATCTCCAAACATCCTTCAAACCACCTCTCCCAGGCCAAACTCCTTCACTGGAAGCCCCTGATGTGCCTTGAAAGAGTTGAACTGTTCCAAGAGGTTTTCACTCCAAAACTCACTTCCAGCACTCATCCAGAGCTCCCAATTTTTTTTATTCCCAGTCTCCCAGGTGCTGTGCCAGCACCTAAGCCAGGATGAGCAGCAAGAATAGCTGGAATGTGCCTAAATTTTTTTCATTTTAGCAAAAAGCTTCCCCATGAACACTTAGAAAGAGGCACTGAACACTCAGCATTCCAAAGGCACAAGCAGTTAGGAGCAGGAGGAGGTTAGGAAAGCTCAGAACCTTGGAACAGGAATAATTTTGGGATAACACTGAAGCTGGAAATATTTCAGCTCAGCAGGATCATGCTTCCCCCTCCACCTTCCCCTCCCCAACTCACCAGTACCACAAACAGTCTTCCACTGGAACACCTGGAATATTTCCAGGAGTACAAAGAGAGGGATAAAAAAAATCCCCCCCAAAAATAATCTTTGCAGCTGTGGTGCCTCTGTTCAATCTTTAGGTTTGTGCTCCCTTGGAATATCCCAAAATGGAACCAAAGCAGGGTTTTCCCTGGATGAAGTTGGGGCAGGGATGCCCTTTGCCAATAAAATTGGGGGTTTCCAGCTCTAACTGTGCCCCCACAGATCCCAGCAGCCTGGAAAAAATTAAGGATAACTTCTGGAAGCTGGGAGTGGTTCACCTGTTAGAAGGGCACCTGATCTCCAAGTTCCTTGGGATCAAATCCTTCAGATTCCACAGAAAACAGTGGGAGAAAAAATCAGAAAAAAACAGAAAAAAACCCAGAAAAAAAAACCAGAAAAAAAACCAGAAAAAAAACCAGAAAAAAAACCAGAAAAAAAACCAGAAAAAAAACCAGAAAAAAAACCAGAAAAAAAACCAGAAAAAAAACCAGAAAAAAAACCAGAAAAAAAACCAGAAAAAAAACCAGAAAAAAAACCAGAAAAAAAACCAGAAAAAAAACCAGAAAAAAAACCAGAAAAAAAACCAGAAAAAAAACCAGAAAAAAAACCAGAAAAAAAACCAGAAAAAAAACCAGAAAAAAAACCAGAAAAAAAACAGAAAAAAACCCCCCAAGAGCAGAAATCCCACAGAAATCCAGGTGGATCATGTCCTTGGACTTACTGTGGAATTCCTGGGGTTGGGAATTACCTGCTGGCGGGAGGGGGCACCCATGGGGCCGTTCATCTGCTCGTAGAACCTTCGCTCGGCGTCGTCGTACTTGAACTTCTCGAACCAGATCTTGTCGTGCAGGAAGTAATCCACAGCCATTTTCCTGGGAAAAAGAGCCACAAAAAAGTGAATTCCTGCAAGGATTGAAGGTTAACAGCTCGTCAGGAGCTGTTTCTGTGCCTGCAGCTCGGCTTGGCTGCGGATTTAAGTATCCAGGATCCTCTTAAAAAAGCAGGACAGATTAATCACCCACCTGCCTGACCTGGGTGTGGAGTGGGGATGGGATGAATCAGCTGATCCAGACTTTATTCCACGAAAAACAAAAATAAAACAAGGTTTTCTAGTTCATGCTAAGGAAAACGTCTTGTGTAGGAAAATAAAAAGGGAATTGAAATCATGGAATGGTTTGGAAATAACCATAAAGATCATTTAGTTCCAACTCCCTGCCATGGGGCACCTTCCACTATCCCAGGTTGCTCCAAGCCTCATCCAACTTTTCCCTGGATATTTCAAGGGATGGGGCATCCACAAGTTCTCTGGGAAATCTTTATTAAAAATCAGCAAAACTTGGAAGGGACAGACCTGGCACTACATGGAAAAGCAGCACAAAACACCCCAAATCCTGCTGGGAAACGGGAGATTTTTATGGAGCAGCTTCCAAAGATGGGTTAAATTCTTAATTTGGAGGGAAACAGAGCCCTTGAAAACGAGGAAAAGAGGAAGGGCCCTGAATTCCAGCAAGGGACAGGGACAGAGCCAGCAGAAGTTTGAGGAGGTGGAGAGCAGCACAAGAAAACAACAACTGGAGCAGGTTCCACAAAGCCTCTCTTCGTCATCCCAAATCCCAGAGTTTTCCAGAGATGATTTTCCTGAAATCAAATCCTTCCTTATCTCACCTACCCACTTGGAAGAGACCAGAGACACAGGAGCTGCAGCAAAACCACTTTCCACACCCAAATCTCCAGGATCTGCTGGAATTCCAGCCAGAATCACACACAGAAAATCCCAAATACAGATAAATTTGTCCCATATTTTCACAGACACAAGTGAATTTTCCCAAGTATCCAGTTATGACCACCTAAAGAGGAAATGATCCCAAACAGGACCAGGTGAAGGTGACCCCTAAATCCCTCAACACAAAGACCCTAAAAGTTTTCCAACAAATCCCAACAAAATTAATGGATCAGAAGTGTCAGAAATAAGGACAAATGCTCCAAGAGTCTTTTTTCCTACCTTAGTTCTGCCTATGGAGAAGATCCAAAGGCATTCCAAAACTTAACAGGCTGAATACAAATTCCCTCAAAAACCCAAACTACAGCACATGCTCCCACCAGAGTGATTCCCTAAATTGTATTCCAGTCATTTCCAAACCTTCTTCAAGCTGGATCCTGATTATAGTGCTGATTTTGATATGGAATGAGAGGATGGAAAGGAGGATGGTGCTGTATCCATGCAAAAAGGGGGATAACTGAGCTCACTTCCCAGCCCTGCCTTTATCCACCAGAATTCCTCAGAAGGGGAATTCCTTGAAGGATTTTCCCTCCACTCCCTGCCCATCGGGATCATCTCCAAGTCCACCCAGTCTTCTCCACATGCAAATTCCTTCCGGCTCAATCCCGACCCGGCCGTTTTTTGGGGTTTTTTTGCATGGGTTTTACCCCCAAAGAAACTTCTCCTACTTCATTTCCGGAGCAGGAATGCTGGGAGCAGCTGGATGGGAGGGATTTCCTGCAGCAGGCTCCTGGATCCCTGTTTTCTCCGCTGCTCTGGACGCTTCCAGGGCAAAATATCGGGATTCAGCCCTGTCGTAGGTCACCTTATTCAGCCACACGGATTCGCTGTCCTTGTGCAGGAAAAAGGAGGTGGGATTTTCCTTGGGAATATCGGGAAGCTGAGGGTTGGAGGTGGACATGGATTCGCTGTCCTTGTGCAGGAAAAACTTGGTGGGATTTTCCTTGGGAATCTCGGGAAGCTGAGGGTTGGAGGTGGCGATTTCCATTTGCTTCCCAAGGTTGTGGTTCTTGGTGGGATTTTCCTTGGGAATATCAGGAAGCTGAGGGTTGGAGGTGGTGATTTCCACCTGCTTCCCAAGGTCGTGGTTCTGGGACGTTTCCGGGCAGCCGCGCTGCCGCCGTCGGGTTTTATCCGAGGGGTGCCCGTCCAACATCTTCTCGTAAAAATTCTTCTCGGCGTCGTCGTAGAGAGGCTTTTCCAGCCACACCTCGGATGCCAGAACTTCCCAGTTGGAAATCTGCGGCTTCCCGTTGACGGTCTGCTGGTCAGAGCTGGGCAAACTGGGAACGGAGGCCAGGGGAGAGTTGGGAATGCCGGGAGCCAAGCCTGGCGTGGCCGGAGTGGGCAAGGCCGTGTCGTAGCCCTCATCCGGCGTTCCCAACCTGGAATTCGCCCGCGTGGATGGGATGGCCAGGATGTCAGGAGGAAGGAAAAGCTGGGATTTCTCCATGAACGCCCTCTCGGCCCGATCGAAGTCAAACTTGTTGATCCAAACCCCTTGGACGACGTGGTGACAGGCGGCCAGGCTTCCGTGGGAACACGCCGGGAGCATCCTTGCCTTGGGAATATCTTGGCTGGATTTCGACCTGGCCATGGCAGGAGATTCCTGAGCTGTTTTGCCAGTCTCAGGTGATTCCCAACTCTGGGAATCCGCTAATTTCTTCCTGTAGGCGTTCTCGGCGCGGTCATACAAGGGCTTGTCGAACCACACGTGCTCCGCCGACATTCCCGCCAGGATCGCCTCCAGCTTGGAATCCTGAGCTTTGGCTTTGGGGGAGCGCTTCCGTTTCCGCTGCTTTTTGCCATTCCTGGGTTTTTTTGGGAACTCCCCCTCGATGGAATCCTCGTGGCAGATCCCGTTGATGGCCTCGGGCTCCGGCGCTTCCCGCTCCGGCGCTTCGTCGTTCCGCTGCTTTTCCAGCCAAACTTTGTCTGCGGAGCAGGGATTTTTCCGTGTCCTCATCTTCCCAAAAAACAGATGGGCAGCATGGAGAGATAAGGACAACAAATGTAGAGGCAGCAGAGCAAAGCAAGGGCATGCAGGAGACGGTTTTTTATCCGTTAACATTCCCAGGAAAGAGCGCCAATATTCCATTTATTTCTCCCTTTTGGGATAAGTCTGAACTCCAAGGAATTCAACGTGTCCAAAACTGCCTTCCTCCTAAAATATCCCTGCCAAGAATTCCCCCCATTATTTGAAATTTCAGGGCGGGATTTTGTTCAAATCCTTGGGATTTACAGGATGTTATTCCAAGTTAGTGGATTAGTCATTAATTATTCCCAATTAGGTAAAATTTTGGGAAAGCTGGCTCCAATTTTTGAGTTTTTGGAGGTTGTTGTTTGCTGCTGATTGGGTTTTCATACTAAAAGGAAGCTGCTGAAAAACTGGGATTTAATTTTGGGATATAATCCAAGTTATTGGCAAATTAAACTTGTCCAGGAGATGGAAATTTCGTGATTAATTCAATAATTAATTAATAAAAATTGACATGTGGCAGGTTGCCAAATAAAATTCCCAGACAGGTGAAATATCCTCAAAGGTTTGTAATTCCAAGAATTTCTGGAAGATTTTGGAAGCCTCAAGTCCAAGGCTTAACTTTAAATTTCAATTTAATTTTCAATTTTAATTTTAAAATTTAAGTTTAAAATAAATTTTTAATTTAAAAAAATTATTGCTTTTAATTTAAAATTTATCGATTTGAATTAAAAACTAAATTTAAAATTTACACTTAAATGCTTTTTTTGGGTCTTGAATATTTCCCATTTAAATTTATATATTAATAAATTAAATTTTTGCATTTAAACATTTAAATTTGTAGCTTAAAATATTAATTAGATTCCAATTAGACAAATTATTAGGAATGGCAAAAGGAGATTTTGCTTTTTTTTTCCTGGAGTTGGGAAACTTTGGTACAGCTAAAAACAATTTAAAATTGAGTTTGCAATTTAGAATTTAAAGACAAAATCCAAAATTAAAGCTTACTTGGAATTTTTGAATTTATNTCCCAAAAAACAGATGGGCAGCATGGAGAGATAAGGACAACAAATGTAGAGGCAGCAGAGCAAAGCAAGGGCATGCAGGAGACGGTTTTTTATCCGTTAACATTCCCAGGAAAGAGCGCCAATATTCCATTTATTTCTCCCTTTTGGGATAAGTCTGAACTCCAAGGAATTCAACGTGTCCAAAACTGCCTTCCTCCTAAAATATCCCTGCCAAGAATTCCCCCCATTATTTGAAATTTCAGGGCGGGATTTTGTTCAAATCCTTGGGATTTACAGGATGTTATTCCAAGTTAGTGGATTAGTCATTAATTATTCCCAATTAGGTAAAATTTTGGGAAAGCTGGCTCCAATTTTTGAGTTTTTGGAGGTTGTTGTTTGCTGCTGATTGGGTTTTCATACTAAAAGGAAGCTGCTGAAAAACTGGGATTTAATTTTGGGATATAATCCAAGTTATTGGCAAATTAAACTTGTCCAGGAGATGGAAATTTCGTGATTAATTCAATAATTAATTAATAAAAATTGACATGTGGCAGGTTGCCAAATAAAATTCCCAGACAGGTGAAATATCCTCAAAGGTTTGTAATTCCAAGAATTTCTGGAAGATTTTGGAAGCCTCAAGTCCAAGGCTTAACTTTAAATTTCAATTTAATTTTCAATTTTAATTTTAAAATTNAGAATTTAAAGACAAAATCCAAAATTAAAGCTTACTTGGAATTTTTGAATTTATTTTATATTTTTTCTTTTATTTTATGGAGTAATAAATTCTTGTTAGGAACTTTACATAGAAATAAATTTATTATAGTGAATAATGAATAAAATATAAAAAATTTGTGGGATTTTGCACAAAAAAAAATCCCTACAATTTCATTCTTTTTAAATTAAATTTAAAATTTGAATTTTTTTAAAATTAAACTTAAATTTTTTTCCCCATTATTAAATCTACTTTTTAAAGTGATTTTGCTCCAGTTTTTGAGCAGCTCCAAGCCCTGGAATTGCAGCCCTCACGGATGAGGTGAATTATGGAGCAGGAATTCCATAATGAGGAACTCCCAGGAGATTCCCTCCAACTGCCAGAGCTGAAATTAATTAAAAAAACTCTTTAAAATTAATTATTTCCAAGAAAACTCTGCAGGAATTTGTCTAATAAACATCCCACCAGTGCTGACATTCCTGGATTTTCCAGAATTCCCAAAAAAAACCACACAAAAATTAGAAGGTACTTACTTTTTTTGCTCCTATGACAGCATTAAAAAAAAAAAACAAACACATGATAAATTTAGAGAAAAATTCTTATTTTTACGGATGCAGCAGCTCCTCAGCTAAATAATTTAATTAATAATTAATGGTTAGTTAATTAGCATATTTAATGAAGTTTGGAGCTGATGACCTTTCCGGAACTCCATGAAGTTTGTGAACCAACAGCACAGAAAATGAGTTTATTTTCATTTTAGTAACGAGGAAAGGAACATTTTTGTGATGTTATCCTGAAGGATTTTCCCACCCCAGCAGCCTCAGAATTCCCAACCTGCCATCCCAATCCTGGCACGTGTTGATGGAATTCAGGATCCCAATTTTTGGGTGATTCCAAACATTCCTGCAGCTCCTTTTTGCTTCCATGAGCAGCCGAACTTTACATTCAGTCCTGAAAAATCCCGAATTTCCAAGGAAATAAAACTTTTAAACAAGGAAAAATTGGGAAAAAAGTCATTTCTCTTCTGTGTCCATCAGTTTTCCTGGAAAAACCTGGAAAAAAAGGAATTTTAAACACGCAAACCATCACATTTCAACATTTTCCACTCAAAATTGCCATTTTTACCTCCTCAAACACAAAGTTTTAGGATTCAAAACCACACTGTGGTGTTGGGAATGTTCTCCACTGGGAGAAGTCACAGCCAAGAAATTCAGGATGAGTTTAAGAACCATCAGGGAAATCAAAATAAATCAAAATATTAACACTTGTGTTTAATATTTTGTTCATTTTAAACTAGCTCTTCTGCTGGTTTTATTCCCTAAAATTGGCTTTTCTTAAGTCAGACCCTCATCATCACCTTTGCTATGAGACAAAACTCTAAATCCCAGGAAAACACCACAATTCCCACCTTTAATCACCTAAAAACAAAAATTTCTGAAAATTCCTGGTGAGATCATCATGGATATGTGAAATCAGCAGAAGGGGAAGAGTGGGAATGTGTCACCTTCAGGAGAAACAAAGGAAAAGAAGTTGGGAATGAAGAGTTGAGGTGAGGAAAAATCCCACCTGAAAGGTCAGGGACACACCTGGAAAAGGAAAGAATTACAGCAAAATTACAGCTCAGAAAAGGGAATTTCTCATCCCTCAGGATTGTGACCTTCGGGATCCAAATCAATTCCAAATCATCGCCGGCCTGGATGCGACAGAACAAATCCATTCGGGATTTCTGAGCTGCAGCCTCAGCACGTTCAGGCAGGGATGTAATCCTTCAAAATCCTTCCAAAAAACCCCGTGGAGCACAACAGCAGGCTCTGCCCGTTCCCAAAATAGTTTGGAAATGGATCCCTCCCTCCCGAGCATCGAGAGGGAAAAGGCAGGGAGAGGGCAAACCCCGCCAAGGTGACGGAAATTTGGGAAGGACAGCAGGAGGAAAGAGGGACGGGTGAGAGAAGCAGAGCCCAGGTGCACCTGGAGCTGATTTTCCAGGTTTTCCCAGCTCTGGGATTAAGTTTGGAAAAGCAGCCAAGGGGGGTTGGGATTTGGGAAGGATCCGGTTTCTCTTTGCAGCAAGTGACTGGACAAAAAAAAAATCCCAGGAATGGGGGGAGGAGCAGATCCTGGAGGCACCTGGGGAAGTGTGGGATTCCTAAATTCCCTTCCTCACCAAGGCAGGAATAACACTGATCCCTTCCCCAGTCCAGACTCGAAGAGGTGAGGCTTTAACACACCAGGAATATTCCCAAAAAACAGGGAATATTCCACAGAAAACCACAAAAGTTTAGGAAGATCCCTCGGCATGAGCCCACCCACCCCTTACCTGTGACAGAGAGTTCCTAAATCCTGGGAAAAGAAAAGGACCACAAAGACATGGAGAATCCTAAAATCCCCTTTTTTCCTGTGCCTGGCAAGGCGAAAGGGATCTCCCAAATAATGAAAGGATCTCCCACATCCTCTTTTTTGGGGTGTGAGGGGAGGAGAGACCCCACAGGGAATATGGAGGGGGCTTCCACATGCCCCTTCCCAGAACTTTTAAAGGAAAAGGAACCTAAAACATTGGGAGTGGGGAGTGTCACCACGGCATTCCCTGGGATTTTAAGTGGGGAAAGTAATCCCAACAAACAAGGGCAACCCCAAATCCTTTCCTTCAGGACTCTTGGGGACTCCCATGACCTCCTTTCCAGACCTACTAAGGGAAAAGGGACTGCAAACATAAGGAAAGGGGGATCAGCCCTTTGTTCCCTAGAATTCTAGGCATGGAAAAGTTATCCCAAAAACCAAGAGGATCTCAAATCCATTCCCTCAAAACTCTGGGGGGATGGAATGGACCCTAAAGACAATGGGAGAACCGCCCCAAACTCCTTTTCCTGAGGCTTTAACGGGGCAAGAGACCCCCACATACAAGGAAGGACCCCCAAAATTCCCCTCTTCCCACCACTGTGAGGGAAGAAGCCCCATTCCCTATGAGGAGACCCCCAAATCCCTCTTTTCACAGGAAAAAAAGAACAAAAGAGGTGACCACAACCTCCTTCTAGGGGATTCTGAGATGACAAAGGAACCCTACACACCCTCAAAGGCACCCTGAGCCCCTTCCCCCCAGATATCATGAGGGGGCGCCCCCACCTCCCGCCCTAGACGGGTAAAGGACGCTCAGGAGACCCCGAAACTCCCATTACCGAGGCTCAGGGAGAGGAATAAAGGAGCCTAACTGGGGGTATAAGGATTCCTAGGGGCTGTAAGGGGCTGCAAACCGGGACTCACCGGCAGCGCTCACCCCTCAAGGCCCCTCCGCTCCCTTCGGCCGCCGCCGGGATAGAGAGGGGCGGCGTGCGCCGCGCGGAGGGTTATGGGGGCGGCGCGTACCACACGTGGCGGGCGGTGGGGGGGTGGCGAAGGGGGTGCGCTGTGGGAAGACGACGTGTCGCAGGCACAGCGCGGGGTCTGTCCCCCCCCACAATGAAACCAACATGTGGAACATCACGGGGGGTGGGGGGGTGGAAGCGGGATGCGCGAAGCACCAACACGTAACTATTGCGATGCGCCGCTCCCCCCTTTTTCTTGCCAAGTTGGATTCGTCCTCGTACCTCTGGCAGCGCCTGTGGGTTGTACCACTCTGCGAAAAGGGGGACGCGCCACCTCGGTGCTTCCCCTACGCTGCTTCCCTTCCTACCCCGGGATGTTCCCCTGTGTTTTACGGGGGGGGTTACGGGGAGGAGGAAGCCCCTCGCTATGCGTGCGGCGCCTTGTCTCCCTCCGCGCACCTCTCCTCCCTCCCGTGAAAGCCAAGTGGAACAGCTCAAGGGGGAAAGCGACGTGAGGCGGGGGGCAGCGGGGTGGCGCGCTCCCCCCTTTTCTCAGAGTGGTACAACCCGCAGGCGCTGGTGGAGATAGGAGGAAGAATCCAACTTTGCGAGGAAAAGGGGGGGGAAGCGGCTCAGCTTGGTG
>WEZZ01016777.1:236443-251784 GCA_013400585.1 Chloropsis cyanopogon
CGAGGTCCTGCCCGATGCCGGCGGCTACGGGGATGAGCAGATCTACAACGCCAACATCACCAGGCTCTTCTGGAAGCTTCTTCCCGGCGCTGGAATCACGGCAAGGCGGCCGGCCCGCGGCGAGCGCGTCACGGTGCTGCTGGCCGCCAACTTGACCGGCTCCCACAAACTCAAGCCCTTGGTGGTCGGGGGTCTCCGCGATCCCGCCAGCCTCCGGCATCACAACCAGGAGAAATTCCCGGCTTGCTACCGCTACAGCCCCGAGGCCCGGCTGGCGCCGGCGCTCCTGCGGGCTTGGTTCTTCGAGGACTTCGTGCCGGGGGTCAAGCGGTACCTGCGGCGGAGCTGCCTGCAGCAGAAGGCCGTGCTGCTGCTCAGCTCCGCTCCATCCCGCTCTGGATCGGGGGCTGAGGATTCCCCGCCGCTCCAGACTCCGGATGGATCCATCCGCGCTCTTTTCCTCTCCAAGGGTCCGTCTGGGAGCGGCCTGGCCGGAGCAGGAGGCCGAATCCCGGCGCCGCTGGAGCAAGGGGTGGTGTCGGCCTTCAAGCAGCTCTACAAGCGGGAATTGCTGCGCTTGGCCGTGTCCTGCGGCGGCCCCGGCGGTCCCGCGGACTTCGTGCGGTCCTTCCTCCTCAAGGACATGTTGTACCTGGCCGGCCTCTCCTGGGATCTCATCCCGCCCGGATCCATCGAGAAGTGCTGGCTGCTGGGGCTGCGCGCCGCCTTCGAGCCCGGTGGCGCTGAGGAAGAGCACGGGGACGCCCCGGGAGGGGAGGAAGGCGGAGGGGACAGCAAGGTCTTCAGTGACCTGACCCACCTGGCCGCCTTGGCCTTCAAGCGCTTGGCTCCCGAGGAAGTGTCCGACTGGTTGCACTTGGATGACGCAGCTCCAGGCACGGAGGAGGACGATGATGGCGAGGAGGAAGGCGCCGAGGGCTGCGGGGCGGAGGAGGATGAGGAGGAGGAAGCAGCCGGTGGCAAAAGGGGTGGGGAAGGAGGAGATCCTCTGCTGCCCACGGCTCGGGAAGCCATCCAGGGTCTGGAGACGGCGCTGCGCTGGCTGGAGGGACAGGACCCCCGGGAAGTGGGGCCGCTGAAGCTGGTGCAGCTCCGCTCCCTCATCTCCATGGCCCAGCGGCTGCGCCGTGGCCGCAGCCCCCAGTCCTAGGACAGGTGCAAACTCCTTGTTTTGGCTACCAACCACCTCTGGTTGGCCACAGAGCTGGGGACACCCTGGTTGTCCCACGGGGATGGCGGTGGAGGTGCCACTCGCCCCTCTGTGACCGTGACTCCCTGGGGATCAGGGAGCCCAGATGCCCGTGGGTCACAATTTAGGGGATTTTTGTGCAACAACTCGAATTCCGGGGTTGTTCCTTACCTAAATATATTTAGGAGGTGCTATTTTTTATGTCCCTTGTGGCCCCTGGTCACTGGCACTGCCAGAAAGGGGGTGGATGCCCCCCCCGAAATTGCCCAGTTCCCCCAATTCCGTGGGGAGAAGGAGTGAGGGAAGGACCTGCTCGGTGTCCCTGGGATAATGGGGGATGTTACACTGAAAAATCCCCAAATCCCAGAGCAGGGCTGAGGTGGGCACAGCCAGCTGGACATGGGCCACTCCTGAGGTGCTGCAGGGGAAATATTCCACCTTGGAAGAGGCTGGTGATGCCCTTCCCACTGCTAAAACAGAATCCTGTTAAACCAGGATGGTTTGGGGTTGGTTTAAAACAACTTCCTTCAGGCACTGGATTGGGAAAGGGACACTTGGGTGGCATCCATGAGAGAGAGTCACCTCCATCATTCCCATCACAGCTGGGAACACCTGGACCACGGAGACCTGCTGAACCAGGTACCATCATCCCAGCATCCTCGTGGAGCTGAAGGCTCCAGGGATGGGGGTTGAGGTGTTCCTCACAGGGTTTGTGGGGTGGCCGGGGCTGGAGGACACGTCTGGGTGAGGTGAGGTTGGAACAGGGAGGGTTCCTGGCACTGCCTTGGAATATTGGAGGCATCTGATGGGAATTTAGCAGCTCCTGACCTGATTTGGATGAAATTTTAGGGTGTTTAGCCGAGTTATTGGAAGAGGGAAATTAAGTGAACTCCTCAGTGCTGCCGTGCCCCCACCCATGGGGGTTTTTACTTGTTGGGTCTTTGTCTCCTCACTGCAGAGTTTATGGAAATTAAATGGATTTTTATTCCCATGTGGAGGTTGTCATCCCTGAACTGTCACGTGGAGCCATCCCAGAAGGATTTGGGGTGGCACCAGAGGGGATCTTCATGGGGTTGTGTCCTCTCAGTGTGGCCTTCTCCATGCCAGTGGGGTGTAACCATGTAAAATCACGTTTGTGTTTATTTTTATCGTCTTCTGCACCAAAATCACCCCACGAAAAAATTCTGGGGCTTGGGATGTGGCTCATTTCAAACAGGAGTTTGTGAATGAAAGGAGGTTTCAGCTGTGTGGGAAAAACGTTGCAAAGATCAGCAGGAGGTGCTGGGCTGGAGATCTTTGAACTGGTTTGGGGGGGTGAGAATATAAAATTATGGAATGGTTTGGGTTGGAAGGGACCTGCAAGGCCATCAAATTCCAACCCTCTGTTGTGGTCAGGGACACTTTACACTATCCCAGGTGCTCCAAGCTCAGTCCAACCTGGCCTTGGACACTTCCAGGGATCTAGGGGCAGCCACAGCTTCTCTGGGAATTCCATTCCAGTTCCTCACCACCAGGAGGAATTGGGAATTTCTTCCCAATATCCCATCTACCCCTGGCAGTGGGAAGCCATTCCCTGTGTCCTGGCACTCCAGGCCCTTATCCAAAGTCAGGGCTCAGCATGCAGATGTTCCCACCAGCGAATTTTAGCCCAGAAAAAACCTTTTCATCCTCAAAGCAGTTCCCAAATCATCTCTAATTGCATCTGTGCAGGAGCTGGGAGGCAAGCAGAGTTTAATTAAGGCATGGAAAAGGCTCAGATCCTCTCCTGATGGGCAAGTTTGAGTTTCTACCCCCTCGATATTCCTGGAGCTGGGAGCAAATCAGGGCTTCCATCCCATTCTCTGGTGGCAGGGAGGGATCCTGGTGCAGTTTGTTTTTTGGCTGGTTGAGCTCTTGCCTGTAGTTCTGGAATGTGGGCAGCATCCTTGTGGATGTGATGATAGGGACGCAGCCATTCTCCCAGCCCCAGCAGGGTTCAGTTGGGATCACCTCATTCCCAAAAGTCTCTCCCCAGTGCCACACATCCCCCACCAGCTTCATCCTTGGTGACCTGGGTGAGCACAGAGCCAGCGTGGCACCAGCTCCATCCCTGGAAATCATGGATGTCCCCTCCCCATGGAAGTGACCCCATGGTGGCTTCCACAACCCCCCCAGGACCACAAAAAGCCACATCCCCCATCGCTCTGGCCACGTTTATTTGGTTCCAGCCCTGCAGAGGTAACACGAGTCCACACCACCTCCCACCCTCACCCAGGTTCTCCTGAAGATGTCAGGATCCCCCCCCTGCTCCTCAGAGGAGCTCGCTTTGGTCCCCATCACCCCTCCTGTCCCAGAAAGGGGCTCATCCACTAGTCCTTGGCCAAGTCACACGCCCGGTTGGTGGCCGCCTCCACGGCGTCCATGACGGTGGCCCGGAGCGCTCCCTTCTCCAGCTGGTGCAGGGCGTAGATCGTGGTGCCCCCGGGCGTGCAGACGTCGCCCCGCAGCTTCGCCGGGTGCTCCCCGGTCTCCAGCAGCATCTTTGCTGCACCCTGCGGGACACCAGGACACCAGGAAGGTGAGATTTGGCACTTCCCAAATTCCCCTCTCCACGGTTGGACGGCATCACCATCCCAACACCACCGTGGCGAGGGATTGTCCCACCGCCGCGCCCTTCGCCCTTCTGGTGGGCTCGTTTTTGCTTCCAAGAAGGGAAACTGAGGCAGAGCTGCATCTAGCACCTTCTCCCTCATCCTGACGGATGTTGTGGAGCCCAGGGGCAGGAGGGAAGGGGCACAACGCCGGCGCGTGCCAAGGACTCACCAGCAGCGTCTGCGCCGCGATCCTGCTGGCCAAGGCACCCGGCATTCCCATCTTCACCGCGCCCTCGGCCAGCGCCTCGGCAAACAGGTACACCTGGGAAGAAGGGAGCAGCCAGGGCTGAGCCTGGAGCAAGGAGGAGGACCCCAAAATCTCAGGACAGCGTCCCTTGTCCTGCTGGCTTACGTAGGCCACGCCGCTGCCGCTGAGGCCGGTGTGGATGTCGATGTAGGATTCGGGGACCTCCTCGCAGAGGCCGCAGGAGGACAGGAGGCTCTTGAGGAGCGCGGCTTCCTCGTCACCCGCGTTGCTGCCCCGGGAGAAGACCATGGCCCCTGCCTGCACCACGCAGGGCAGGTTGGGCATGATCCGCAGCACTTTGGTCCAGGGTGGGAGGAGCTGGGAAAAGATGGGGATGGGAGAAGGGGTGGCAGCCCTGGGAAAAAACCCAAGGGTGACAGGAGACACCGGGGGGGTGTCACCCATCAGGCTGGAGGAGAAGTGAGGAGCACGGGGAGGGAGATGGAGGTGCAGCCAGGTGGGGACAAGGCCACAGCGGTGTGTCCTGCGTGGGCCTGGGTGCAAATGGAGGAGGAAAGAGAGGAGGAGGTGGAAAGGAGGAAGAGGAGAAGGAGAGGTGAAGGAGAATGAAGAGAGAAAGGAGAAGGAGAAGGAGGACAAGGAAAAAGGAGGAGAGAAGGAGGAGGAGGTGGACAAGGAGGAAGAGGAGGAGGAGAAGGAAGAGGAGAAGGAGGAAGAGGAAAAAAGGAAAAAAGAAAGGAGAGGAGGAGAGGAAGGGGAGAAGGAGGGGAAGAAGAGGAAGCAGAAGAAGAAGGAGAGGAGGAGAAGTAGAGAAGGAGGAGCAAGAGAGAAGGAGAGGAGAAGGAGAAGGAGAGAAGGAGAAGGAGAGGAGAGGAGAAGGAGAAAAGGAGAAGAGGAGAAGGAGAAGAGGAGAAGGAGAAGGAGAGGAGAAGGAGAAAAGGAGAAGAGGAGAAGGAGAAGAGGAGAAGGAGAANAGGAGAAGGAGAGAAGGAGAGGAGAAGGAGAGAAGGAGAAGGAGAGAAGGAGAAGAGGAGAAGGAGAAGAGGAGAAGGAGAAGAGGAGAAGGAGGAGCAAGAGAGAAGGAGAAGGAGAGGAGGAGAAGGAGAGGAGGAGAAGGAGAGGAGGAGGAGCAAGACAGAAGGAGAAAAGAAGGAGAAGGAACAGGAGAAGGAGGAGTCTCACCCGCTGCAGTGTCTGAATGGTGACACCGGCCACCAGTGACACGACGATGTGGTGGGACCCCACGGCAGGACGGATCTCCTCCAGGACACCTGGCAGGATGTGGGGTTTGGTGGCCAGGAAGACCAGGGTGCTCCTCTGCACCACTTCCAGGTTGCAGTGCGTGGTCCGGCAGCCCAGCTCCTGCCCGGGGACAGGGAGAGGGATCACAGCCCGGCATCCCCAAAAACAGCATCCCAAAACCAGCACCCCCACGGTAACGGCAGGTCCAGAGGCAGGGACATGGCCTGGGGACCTGCTCTGGTCACAAAGCCACCGAGGCTCTGCCTGGGAAGGAGGAGCCGAACCCCAGTGTGGGGGGAAGGGTGCTGTGAGCCCACAGTGAGGGACACCCCAACATCTCCCACCCCCGTGGCCCCACTCACCCGCCAAGCAGCCAGGTTTTTGTCCGAGGGAGCGCTGGCCAGGACATTGCTGGCTGGGACCTTCCCTTGGGAGACACAGGGAATGGGGTGAGCTGGGGGGACACCCCGACACAGCCCACACACCCCAATTTCCACCAGGATTCCTCCAATCCCAGCACGATCCCACAGGGGAACATGGAGCAAAGGGGGCAGGGGATGGATCCTGCTGGATCCACTGGCACCACTTGTGTCAGGGTGCAGTGACAATGGAGGTGGCCCTAATGGGCAGGGCTGTCCCCACACTGTGCTGTGGGACAGGGACAATCAGGGACACACGCGGAACAGGGGCAGGGCTGTGCCCTCACTATCTGTGGGACAGGGATGTCCCCATGTCCCCACACTGATCTGGGCACAGGGACCCTGGGGAACCGGGATAGGACAGGGCTGTCCCAGTGTCCCCACACTGATCTGGGCACAGGGACCCTGGGGAATCGGGATAGGACAGGGCTGTCCCCATGTCCCCACACTGATCTGTGGGCACAGGGACACCAGGGAAGAGCAGGGTCCCCAGGGAAGAGCGGCAGGACAGGGCTGTCCCCATGTCCTTCCAGTGCAGGACAGGAACCCGGAAAGAGCTGGGACCTTGGGAACAGGCCAAGGCAGGGCTGTCCCCGTGTCCCTCCAATGGAGCACAGGGACCTGGGGAAGGGCTGGGACCTTGGGGACGAGCCAGGACAGGATTGTCCCCACGTCCCTGCACTGGAGGACAGGGACCGGGAGGCGGGCTGGAACATTGGGAACGGGTCAAGACGCGACTGTCCCATGTCCCTCCACCGGCCAACAGGAAAGGGAGTGCAGGGAGCGCCCAGACCAGCGCTGTCCCCACGTCCCCCCACACTCCCCCGCGCCACAGGACGCGCGGGGACGCCGGGAAGGCGCCAGCCCGGGACTGTCCCAATGTCCCCTGCCCTGCCCGTGTGTCACGGAGCCCCCCACGCCGTACCTGCCTGCAGCAGCCCCCGGACCAGCCCCCCGGCCATGCGCCCGGCGCCCACGAACCCGACCCAGAGCTCGGGCGCCTCCATCGTTACGCCTGGCCACGCCCCCCAGAGCCACACCCCCGGCCCTGATTGGCCGCGCTCAGCCACACCCCTCTCTCCTATTGGTGGAGTTGCCCTCAAGGGGCGGGGTAACAGGGGTAAAGGGGGGAAATGCGCAGGCGCGGGCGCCACGTGGTTAACGCAGGTGCACGCGTGGGGGTCCTGGAGGGAATTCCCGGCTGTTCCCAAAGCTTCCCAAACCTTCCCCGCAGCGCTCAGCCGAGCCCCGGCACCCCTGGGGGGGTCCCCACCACGGGGGTGGAGAATAATTTTGGCGTGGGGGAGGTCCCCAAAGTTGTGGGAGGTGCTCCCCGCTCTCCTCGCCCCACAGGACCTCCTGGGTCCCCGAATTTGTGTCCCCTAATTTGTGTCCCCGAATTTGTCCGTGGATGTGGGAGCTGCTTCCCACTCCAGGGTGCTCCTCACCCACGGAGAGACATCTCTGGGACTGTGGGAGGTTCCCTTAGTGGGGTGGGTCCCTGAAATTTGGGAAAAGGGAGGGGTCCTGTAATTTGTCTGTGAGTATGGGGGGCTTTTCCCCACCCTCTTTTTCCCCACAGGACCCCCTTCATTCCCATCATGCTGCTCCAGAGCTCCTGGGATTTGCTGCTCCTCTGTGCCACTGCTGGATTTTTGGGGTGGCTGGGCCTCGCTGCCCCCTCAGAGAAGGTGGGGACCCCCCCCAGAGCTGGGGTTCCCCCCACAAATACCCCTCAAGACACTCAGGGGTGACAGCCGTGGAGCTCCAGAATGAAGCCACATCCCAGGAGATGTCACACCTGGGCTCCTGTTACTGTCTGGTGGCTGTGGGACTCCCTCTGGATGGGAAATTTGGATTCTGGGATCCACCATCCTGGGCTTGGTGTAGGGATGGTTTTTGCGGGGGTGAAGGCCAAATTCTGGGGTGAGTTCCCACCTTTTTCCATATTTAACATCCCCAAACCCCCTCCTCTGTCCCCCCCATCCTGTGCTGGCAGCACCCAGGGGTGCTAAGGGCTCATTTTGGGGTGTCCATGGGGAAAACCAGCATTCCCCCATCATCACCCCCCAAATATTCACCTCAGGAGGAGCTCTGGGAGACCTGGATGAGGTCGGCGCTGGATGAGAGCCTCGTGGCCCAGCTCGTGCAGGACATCACCCACAGGATGGGTACGACCTGGGGTTGGGATGCTGCGACATTCCCATATCCCACTGTGGGACTGATCCAACCTCTTCTCCCTCCCCACAGGGAATGTGAGCAGCCATGGGGCTGCAGAGCTCCGGGGAGGACACCAGGTTGTCCCATCCAACCTCCATCAGGAGCAGGAAAGACCTCAGGGTGTTCATCCCCAACCAGGTGGGAGCATGGCAAATCCCATTCCCAGCTTTTTTCACACCGGGGTGCATCTTCCCCGGCTCATCCCACTGCTGTATCCATCTTTTCCGTGTGCAGAGAGCATCCTGGTCCTTCAGGAGGTGATGGAGAAGCTGAGGAGGGTCAACCAGAGCCTGGAGCTGATGCTGACAGCCTTGGAAGATGCACGAAGCCGGCTGGAAAAGCACCTGGAGCACCTCAAAGCCATCCCTGACCTGGATGGTGAGCGGGAATGGGGGCTGGAGGATCCAGGGGAGCTGGTGGGTGCCAACACCAGGCTCTTCTTCCCCATCCCACAGGTCCCAGCCAAAGTGCCACCTCCTCCTACATCCCACACGGCTCCTACTTCACGCTCCTGGTTCTCCCACTGGTGCCAGCGTCATTCCGGGCCATCCTTCTCCTCCTCTTCCTCGCTTCCAGCGCCCTCGGCATCCCAGCAATCTCCACTCTGCTGGTCCTTGCTGTGGCAGGTGGGGACAGGTGTGGGGACAGTGGTTGGGGACACACCACCCCGGGGTGGGCTCTGTCCTCTCCCACCCTCTCGTTTTCCCACAGGGCATTGGCTGGTGGCATCTGCCTGCCGTGGTGCCGGAAGGATCCGGCCAGTGGTTCCCCGGGAACAGCCCCGGTACCGGCTCACCTCCACCCCGGAGAGGTAGGAGATGGTTGAGGAGGTGGCACGGAACCCTTGGGAGCTGCTGGGTCCTATCCTTGGTGTCCCACCCTGGATTTTCCACCCTGGAGCCATCTGGCAGAAGTTCTCAGGGACAGGACACATCTTGGTGGCTTCCCTATGGCTTTTGGAGACCTCATCCCAACTCCTTGCATCATTTCTGTTCAGATGTCCCATCCCTGGATTTCCCACCCTGGAGTCATCTAGCAGAAATCTCCAGGGAAGGATGGGACATATCTCGACGGCTTTCCTATGGCTTTTGGGCATCTCATCCCAACTCCGTGTCCTGTTTCTGCTCCATGTCACATCCCTGGGTGTCCCATCCTGGCAGAGGTCTCCAGGGAAGGATGGGACATATCTCGACGGCTTTCCTATGGCTTTTGGGCATCTCATCCCAACTCCGTGTCCTGTTTCTGCTCCATGTCACATCCCTGGGTGTCCCATCCTGGCAGAGGTCTCCAGGGAAGGATGGGACATATCTCGACGGCTTTCCTATGGCTTTTGGGCATCTCATCCCAACTCCGTGTCCTGTTTCTGCTCCATGTCACATCCCTGGGTGTCCCATCCTGGAGCCATCTTGTAGAGGTCTCCAGGAAAGGACAGGACACATCCTGACTGCTTTTTTTATGGCTTTTGAGCACCTCTTCCCAACTCCCTGACCTATTTCTGCTCAGAGAAGGGTGTGGAGAGGCTGGAGAGGGGTGCATGTCTCCTTGTGGTGGTGGCACAGAAGCCACCAAGGTGACAGGATTCCAATTTTCCTTCTTCCCACACAGGGAATGTGACATGGAGCTGCTGCAAGAGAAGCTGGACAGGATGGAGATGAGCTGCCTGCAAAGTGAGAGGTGTCCACAAGGTGGGAGTTGTGGTGGCCGTAGGACACGGATCCGAAGCCCTGACACGTCCCCATCTTGTGCTGGGACATTTGTGTTATCCCAGAGTGTCCCCAGGCTGTGCCAGGGCATGTGCCACCACCCCAGAGTGTCCCCATCCTCCCCCTGGGGACAGGAGCACTGGGAGGGTATCTCCACCCCCACCATGTTCTTGCAGATCCCTCACACCTGGAGCAGCCCCAAGAGGTGGCCGGGGACATTCCTGGATTCACAGGGCAGGTGACACCTGATCCTGGTGGCCGGAGGACAACACCGAGCTCGTGTGAGGTAAAGTGCTGGGTGGGATGTCCCCATGTTGGTGTTGTCCCCCAAAACCTGCTCCTGGGGGCCAGCTGAGGGTCAGGTCCTCCAAGGTTGGGGTGTCCTCACCATGGTGGCACCTCTGGGTGTGGGACAGCCCCCTGGGAGATGGACAGGGCTGGGGACATGACACACAGGGAGGAATTTGGGGTGGAAGAGGGTGTCCTGAAGGATGGCCAAGACACCCCAGGGGACAAGGGAGATCTGCAGGAACCACCTTCTTCCCAAACCAGGTGACACCAGAGCTGGTCATGGATGCTGGGAAGCTTTGGGAGCCCAAACCGTGCAGCCCGAGGGCCAACATGTGAGCACCAACCACCCAGAATGTCCCTTGGTGTCACCTCAGGGGGGGACCCCGCTGCTGGTGGCTTCCTGGGGTGCTGATGGGCGTCTCCTCTGTAGGTCCCTGTGCCAGGGGCTCACCAGGGCTGGGCAGCGGTGCCGGAAGAAAGCGATTCCCGGGCAGGAATTCTGCCACATCCACACCACCAGCAGTAGCTTGGCCATGGATTCATCCTCCCATTTCTGACCCTCTCCCTGAGGGGTTTTAACCCTGATTATGGCTATTCCAGATCCTGGTGGAGAACATGGACCCTAAGGATGCCCCTGGATGTGGGTACAGGGCAGATGTTCACTATCCCACCAGTTTTATGCTATTTGCATATATTTTAATAAATGCCACATTTACAGCTGGAGTCTTTCCCATTCCTATCCTGAGATAGGGGGGCTGCTGTGGGATCGTCCCCACGAGCCAACAGCGGCAGCAAATTCCCTGCTGCCATTTCCATGCCCTGGAATCCTGATTGCCTTCCCTTTATTACACCTAATTGCAGGTAATTAGTGTAGCTCATTAACAGCTCAGAGCCACCACCCTCTTGGACACAGCCACAGTGATGGCTCCAGTTGGCTCCTACCACTTGATCTGGGATCTTTTTTTGGGATACCCCAACTTTCCTCCCCCCTGCCCTGGGCGTCCTGCGCCGCTCCCAGCAGTGGGGCAGGAATGTGGGAGCTGCTCCCCGGGCTCCCATTTTTACTTTGGAAATGTCACTGTCACCCCACCAGCCCCGTCCTCTGCCCCAGCAAAGGACAACCCTGAGTTGAAGAGGATGATCCCGGTGCCGGGTGATGCCGGTCCCGGTGCCGTCACTTCCTGGCGGTGGCGTAGTTGGCGTTGAACCAGGCACAGGTTTCCTTCACGGCTGGGGAGGGAGAAAATGGGATGGGTTTGGGAACTGGGAATGGATTTTGGTCACAGAATCATGGGATGGGTTTGGGAATGGATTTTGGTCACAGAGTCATGGGATGGGTTTGGGGATTGGGAATGGATTTTGGTCAGAGAATCATGGGATGGGTTTGGGGACTGGGAATGGATTTTGGTCACAGAATCATAGGATAGGTTGGGTTAGAAGGGACTTTTTTAGGTTTTCTCCATGGAAGGAGACACCTCCCAAGACACCAGGTTGCTCCATGCCCCATCCAACCTGACCTTGGATATTTCCAGGGATGGAGAAACCACCACCTCCCTTGGCAACACGTGCCAGTGTTTCACCACCCTCATCCTCATCCGGAAAGGATGGACCACCTTGATGCCACCAAGGCTGATGGCATGGGGTAGGACCCCCGGTGTCTCCTGGAGACTCCCCCATCTCACCTTTCCTGAAAGGTGTGAACTGGAATCCGGGCAGGTACCGCCGGAGCTTGGCATTGCTGGCCGTCTTCTTGAACTGCCCGTCGGACTTGGTGGTGTCAAACTGGGATGGGAAGGATTAAGGAGGAAAACCAGGTCTTGCTTTTGCTCCTTTAGTGGGAAGGATCCTCTGGATCATGGAATCTCCCAGGGGAGCTGGTGGGAAGAGGGGCTTAGCCTTTTGTGAAGGATACAACGAGCTCTCCCGTGAATTCCATGGCCTCCGCGATGGCCTCTGCCGCTTCCCGGATGGAGACTTCATCTTCTTCTCCCACTGTGGAGAAGGGAAGGATTGTGGCTGTTCCCTCACGGAGAGAGAACTTCTGGGGGGCAGCCAGGGCTTACCTGACAGAATGATTGGTTCCACCTCATCGTATTCCCGCAGGACCCAAAGGAAAAGTCGTGCCAGGTCCTGTGGAGGAGCAGGCAACTCTTGGAGGGGTCACTGATGTCCCCCAGCCCTCCCATCCCAAGGGGACACAACTCTGGGGATGGCCCAGGACAAGCCAGGGAGGTTCAGACCCCTCTGGGGTGCTGCCAGTGGGTCCTCCAGCCCCATTCCCTGCTTCCCAAGGCCCACACCTACCAGGGAATAGATGAACTGTCTCCTGGGCTTGCCCGTTCCCCAGACAGTCAGAGCAGAGCCGGATTCTGCAGGAGGAAGGAGCCATGACCACCAGAGCCACCTCTAACCACCCCCCCCCACAGCAAGTGGGAAAAGAAAAACCCCTCATTTCTCCCCCAAAAAAATCCCTGGAAGTCCTGCCACCCTCACGTTTGGCCAGGTAGACCTTGTGGATGAGCCCTGGCAGGACGTGGCCGTCCTCGATGTTGAAGTTGTCGTGCGGCCCGAAGACGTTGGTGGGAATGACGGCGGTGAAGCGTCGGCCGTGCTGCTCGGAATAACCCCTGGATGAGAGCAGGGAAGGGATGCTGTGGGTGAGCTGTCAGCACTGCTGTACCCCCAAAAAACCCCGGCCAGCAGCACCTTCACCTGCTGAGCCCAGCTATCTCCCCAGCTTCCACCTGGAAATCCCACTGGATTCCCCTTGCCTTCAACACCAATGGCTGCTCCCACGTCCCCAAATTCACCTGTTTTGGACATCAATCATCCTCTTGGCATAGGAGTAGCCAAAGTTGGAGCTATGAGGCGGCCCGTTGTGGATCTGGGAATATCAGAGCGGATAAATTAAGCAGGGCAGGGACTTTCCCTGGATTTTGTGCGGGAATGGGGGTTCTCACCATGGTCTCGTCGATGGGGTAGGTGGTCTTGTCTGGGAAGATGCAGGTGGAGAGGCAGGAGACCACCTTCTGCACCCCTGACTCGTGGGCCGAGTGCAGGACGTTGTCGTTGATGTGGATGTTTGTCCTCTGGGAAAAGGGACATTTATCAGGATCATGGGGCCAGGAATCCCCAAATTCCTCCACCAACTCCTCCACCAAAACTCATTAATAACTCCAGAAACCACTGGAGCTCTGGATTGGCTCTGGGAGCAGAGCAAGCCACATCCCTGTGTGCCCATATCCCAATTTAGGGAGCGCAGCACCCACAGGGACCCCAGCAGCGCCAATTCCGTGGGTGCTCACCCAAAAATCCAGGTTGGAGCGGATGTTTTTGAAAAGGCCTCCAACCATGGCGGCCAGGTGGATGACGTGGGTGGGCTCGTACCTCTCAAACAGGGCTTTGGTCTCAGAGCTGCTCCTGGAATGGGAAATTTTGGGATTCAGTGGGGTCAGCAGAGCAAAATGAGAAGGAAAAACCCAATCCTAAGAGAGGAAATCTTGGGGTTCGGTGGGGGCAGATTGGAGAGTTTCTAGGGAGAAACCTAAACTTGGGATGGGAAAATTTGGGATTGGGTGAGGTGAACAGAGCAGATTGGGGTCTTTGCAAGGTAAACCCAAATTCTGGGATGGGAAATTTTGGGGTTTGTCAGGGCCAACAGAGCAGATTGGGCTGTTTCCAAGGAAAAATTAAATCCTGGAATGGGAAAATTTGGGATTCAGTGGGGTTGACAGAGCACATTGAGGTGATTCTGAGGAAAAACCCAATCCTGGGATGGGAAATTTTGGGGTCATCAGAGCAGATTGGGGCAATTCCAAGGAAAAACCCAATTCTGGGATGGGAAAATTTGGGGTTCAGTGAGGTCAACAGAGCAGACTGGGGTCTTTTCAACGAAAGACCAAATCTCAGGATGGGAAATTTTGGGGTTTGTCAGAGTCCACTGATTGGGTTGTTTCCTAGGGAAAATCAAACACTGGAATGGGAAAATTTGGGGTTCAGTGAGGTCACCAGAGCAGACTGGGGGCTTTTCAACAAAAGACCAAATCTCAGGATGGGAAATTTTGGGGCCACCAGAGCAGATTGGGGTGATTCCAAGGAAAAACCCAATTCTGGGATGGGAAAATTTGGGGTTCAGTGAGGTCACCAGAGCAGACTGGGGGCTTTTCAACAAAAGACCAAATCTCAGGATGGGAAATTTTGGGGCCACCAGAGCAGATTGGGGTGATTCCAAGGAAAAACCAAATCCTGGGATGGGAAAATTTGGGGTTTGTCAGAGTCCACTGATTGGGTTGTTTCCAAGGGAAAATCAAACACTGGAATGGGAAAATTTGGGATTTGGTGGGGTTGACAGAGCAAATTGAGGCATTTCCAAGGAAAAACACAATCCTGAGATGGGAAACCACCAGAGCAGATTGGGGTGTTTCCAAGGAAAAACCAAATCCAGGGATAGGAAATTTTGGGGTCACCAGAGCAGATTGGGGTGATTCAGAGGGAAAAACCAAATCCTGGGATGGGAAAATTTGGGTTTTTTTGGAGTTGATACAGTAAATTCTGGGGTTTCCAAGGAAAAAACCCAACTCACGTCAAGTCGGCGTCTCGGGAGGACACAAAGATCCATTCCTCGTCCGGCTGCCCCTCTCCATCGGCCACCACCTTCTGGATGGCTCTGCCCACCAAGCCGGTGCCACCTGTCACCAGGATGCGCTTGGTCACCTCTGTCATGGCCAAAACCCTGCGGGGAGGAGCCAGGGAGGGACAAGCTGGGATCACCTCGGGATGGACCACCCTGGTGTGGGCACCCACGAGCATCAGCCACACCCCAGGCGGGCAGGATCGGGGTTTTGGGGGGAAATTTCTGTGTTTCTGGGCAAAAAGGGGAGTGGAAAAAGGGGCGTGTTTGGCTGTGACCGGGTTGAAACTCCTCAGCTGGAGACACCTGGGCCAGGGCCAGACCTGCCACGTGGCACTGCCCGGCCTCTGGAAAGGGAGGGGCACCTGCACCCCCAGGTGTGTGCCCCAAATCTCCTTCTGCACCCCCAAATCGCCCCCCACACCCCAAATCTCCCCCTGCACCTCAGGGCTCCATTCCAGACCTACTCCCAAACCCCGAGTCTTGTGTCAGCACCTCAAATCTCTCCCTGCACCCCAAATCTCCTTCTGTACCCCAAATCTCCCTTTGCACCCCAGATCTCCCTCTGCACCCCAAATTTCCCCCCGCACCCCAAGTCCTATGTTTGCAACCTAAACCTTCCCTGCACCCCAAATCCCAGCTCTGCACCCAGGATTGCATCCCACGCCTCCCCTTCCCCTCAAACCCCAGCTCTGCACCCCAAATCCCAGCTCTGCACCCAGGATTGCATCCCACGCCTCCCCTTCCCCTCAAACCCCAGCTCTGCACCCCAAATCCCAGCTCTG
>WEZZ01016778.1:12821-25906 GCA_013400585.1 Chloropsis cyanopogon
TTGCCCCCCCTTTTTGTTGCCCATTTTTTGGCCTTTTTTTCTTCTCCTTCTCTTCCCCCTTTTTTTTTTCTCCTGCTTTTTTTCCCCCCTCACCCTTTTCTCCCCTCCTTTTCTCCCTCCCTTTTTCCACTCTCCCCTTTTCCCCTCCACCTTTTCCCCCTCCATTTTCCCCATTTTTCCCTCGTTTTCCCCTCAGGTACCACAACGTGGGCATCCTGGTGCTGTTCCTGCACGATGTCAATGACGTGCAGCTGGAGTTCACCAAGCTCAACGTGTACTTCAAGCACCGCGGCGGGGTCTACCACCGCCTCAACGACGTCATCTCCAACATCGGCTGCCTCACCTTCAGCGTCAGCTGGTCCGTCCCTGTCCCCACCCCGGCCCTGCCCTTGTTCCTGCTGGATTTGTGTCCCTGATCCCAATCCTGACCTTCCCTGGTCCGTCCGTGTCCCCACCCCGGCCCTGCCCTTGTTCCTGCTGGATTTGTGTCCCTGATCCCAATCCTGACCTTCCCTGGTCCGTCCGTGTCCCCACCCCGGCCCTGCCCTTGTTCCTGCTGGATTTGTGTCCCTGATCCCAATCCTGACCTTCCCTGGTCCGTCCGTGTCCCCACCCCGGCCCTGCCCTTGTTCCTGCTGGATTTGTGTCCCTGATCCCAATCCTGACCTTCCCTGGTCCGTCCGTGTCCCCACCCCGGCCCTGCCCTTGTTCCTGCTGGATTTGTGTCCCTGATCCCAATCCTGACCTTCCCTGGTCCGTCCGTGTCCCCACCCCGGCCCTGCCCTTGTTCCTGCTGGATTTGTGTCCCTGATCCCAATCCTGACCTTCCCTGGTCCGTCCGTGTCCCCACCCCGGCCCTGCCCTTGTTCCTGCTGGATTTGTGTCCCTGATCCCAATCCTGACCTTCCCTGGTCCGTCCGTGTCCCCACCCCGGCCCTGCCCTTGTTCCTGCTGGATTTGTGTCCCTGATCCCAATCCTGACCTTCCCTGGTCCGTCCATGTCCCCACCCCAGCCCTGTCCTTCTTCCCTGGTCTGTCCCTGTCCCCACCCCGGCCCTGTCCTTGTTCCCTGATCCCAATCCTGTCCTTGTTCCCTGCTGGATTTGTGTCCCTGACCCCAATCCTGCCCTTGTTCCCTGCTGGATTTGTGTCCCTGACCCCAATCCTGTCCTTGTTCCCTGCTGGATTTGTGTCCCCATCCCAGTCCTGTCCTTCCCTGGTCAGTCTGTGTCCCCACCCTGGCCCTGTCCTTCTTCCCTGATCCCAATCCTGACCTTGTTCCCTGCTGGATTTGTGTCCCTGATCCCAATCCTGTCCTTCTTCCCTGCTGGATTTGTGTCCCTGATCCCAGTCCTGACCTTCCCTGGTGTGTCTGTGTCCCCACCCCGGTCCTGTCCTCCTTCCCTGCTGGATTTGTGTCCCCATCCCAGTCCTGTCCTTCCCTGGTCAGTCTGTGTCCCCACCCCGGTCCTGTCCTCCTTCCCTGCTGGGTTTGCGTCCCTCACCCCACTCCTGACCCTCCCTGCTGGGTGTGGCCCCTGACTCCAATCCTGACCCTCCCTGAAGGATTTTTGTCCCCCTGTTCCCACTCCCCACCCTCCTCCCGGGGGAGTTTTTGGTACCCCCCACCACCTCCCGGGGGATTTTTGTCCCCCTGATCCCACTCCCCTACTCCCCTCCCGGTTTTTGGGACCCCCCCACCATCTCCCGGGGGATTTTTGTCCCCCTGATCCCACTCCCCTACTCCCCTCCCGGTTTTTGGGACCCCCCCACCATCTCCCGGGGGATTTTTGGCGCTGGGACCAGCCGAGCTCCCCGCAGAGCCGGGCCCATGCTGGGCTCGGAATGCCTCTGTAGTGGCCGGCTCTGTCACCAGCCGAGTGCCTGTGAAATTCTGGGACACGGCGTGTGACAAATGACCCCGGGCACGGAGGAGGAGCTGCTGCCATTCCCGGCTTTAGCAGCGAGGAGCGATTTTCCCGGCAGGAAAAGGGAGGCGGGGCTGTCCCAGATTCCAGCTCCTCCTGGGGCCAGGAAGGGAGGGAAACAAAGAGGAGGAGGATGGAGGGAAGGATGGACACAGGGATGGATGGAGGGATCCATGGATGGATGGAGAAATCCATGGATAGATGGATGGATGGACGGGCTGTGCTGGCTCTGTCCCTTCCCAGGAGCAGGAATTGGGGTTCAGGGGGCTGTGCTGGCTCTGTCCCTTCCCAGGAGCAGGAATTGGGGTTCAGGGGCTGTGCTGGCTCTGTCCCTTCCCAGGAGCAGGAATTGGGGTTCAGGGGGCTGTGCTGGCTCTGTCCCTTCCCAGGAGCAGGAATTGGGGTTCAGGGGGCTGTGCTGGCTCTGTCCCTTCCCAGGAGCAGGAATTGGGGTTCAGGGGGCTGTGCTGGCTCTGTCCCTTCCCAGGAGCAGGAATTGGGGTTCAGGGGCTGTGCTGGCTCTGTCCTCTGCCAGGAGCAGGAATTGGGGTTCAGGGGGCTGTGCTGGCTCTGTCCCTCCCCAGGGGGACACTGACCCACCCTGTCCCTGTCCCTGGCAGGTTCTGGTTCCGTCTCTACTGGTTCCCCCTGAAGGTGCTCTATGCCACCTGCCACTCCAGCCTCCAGTCTGTCCCCAACATCCCCTTCTACTTCTTCTTCAACGCCCTGCTGCTCGTGCTCACCCTGATGAACATCTACTGGTTCCTGGTGGGTGATCCCGGCCTCGTGGCCATCCCAAACTGGGACTGGGGACAGCAGGGAATGTCCCCTCTCCTCGGGTCACCCCTGCCCTGGCTGCTGCTGCTGGGCTTGCAGGGATGGAGGAGGTTTTGGGGGTTCAGGGGAGGAGGGAAGGCTGGGGGGGGTTTCCCTTTGGAATTCAGCCTGTCTGACACCGCGGGGATCCACAGTGATAAGGGCAGCTGGAATCGGAGAGAGGTGTGAATGTTCTGGGAATGTTCCCTGCATCCCGCAGGCTTTGGGAGGGGTGGAGAGCTGAGATCCCGCGGGGCAGGGCAGGGCAGGCAGCTGCTGATCCCATCACCCCTGGGGTGAAATCAGGGAAAGGCAGCTCCAGGAATTCTGCTCCAGCCCCATCCCGGAGCTGGGACCGACCCCGGGGGGGATCTGCCCTGCCCGAAACGCGGTGGGGACAGCAGGAGAAGGTCCCTGCCAGCCTCGGGCCGTGCCTGAGGGTCCCTGTCCCCCTGTCCCCCCCAGTACATCGTGCTGTTCGTGGCCAAGGTGCTGCTGGGGCAGATGCAGGAGGTGAACGATGTCCGTGAGTACGACGTGGAGGAGAGCAGGAAGGCCGGGCAGGAGGCTGGGATCCAACTGCCCCAGGCTCTGAAGGAAGGGTACGTGGAATTCCAGACTGGTTTGGGTTGGAAAACCCTAAAGCATGTCCAGTTCCACCCCTGGGACACTTCCCACCATCACAGGGTCTGGCCTTGGGCACTTCCAGCTCCAGGAGTTCCATCCCAGCCCCTCCCCACCCTCCCAGGCAGGAATCCCTTCCCAATCTCCCTTTTCCAGTTTAAATCCATTCCCTGGGTCCTGTCCCGCCATCCCTTATCCCAAATCCCTCTCCAGCTCTCCTGGAGCCCCTGAGGGGCTGGAAGGGGCTCTGAGCTCTCCCTGGAGCTTCTCCCTGTGGGAGCAGCTCGTGTGGGATCCACCAAACTGCACAGACCTGGGGACAGGAGTGGCCTTGGCAGGGAATTGAGGGAGGGATTTTGGTGGGGACACGGGGCTGACCACAGGCTCTGCTCTTCCCCAGGCTGCACCTCAAGAACGGCCTCGTGAAGGACAAGAGGTTGTGAGGGCTGCCAGGGCCTGGCACTGCCCAGGACCCCGCTCTGGGACCCTGCCAAGGACAGGCCCAAGGAGAACTTCACCCCTGCCCCCCTGCCAGCCCTGCCCCGAGCTGGGAAGGACACGCCACTGCCAGGACAGGTCCCCTCGGGGCTGGGCTGTGCCCTGTCACCTGTCCCCTGGGGCTGGGGGGCTCCCTGTGGCCCAGTTTGGCTGGGAGACTGGTGGCTGTGCTGGCCCAGGTGGGATCTGGGGCTGGCTTTGTGTCCCCTGGTGTTGCTCCACGTTCTCAGCCCCGCTGTGATTCCCCCTGGACCCTCCCTCTGACCCTTCCCCAGCTGCTCCAGCTCCAAACTGGGCAGGGGAAGCTCCTGGGAAGGGGAGCCCGAGGCCAGCTGTGCTCCAGCTGTGCTCCAGCTGTGCTCCAGCTGCCACCCAGGGACTGCAGGGGTGACCTTGGAGGGGTCCCTGTCACTGCAGCTCCCACTGCCTGGAAATCCACCCCGGGAGCTTCAGCCCAGCCCTCTGCAGGAGGCCCGGGAGGTTTCGTGTGCTTGGAAAAACCCAAGGTGCAGGTCTTGGGGTGGCTTAAAAAGGGTCCTGCAGGTCCCCTTGCTGAAGGAGGAACAGAGAATTCCTGCTGCCAGGGCTGGATTTCCAGAGCAGAGAATTCCTGCTGCCAGGGTGGGATTTCAGGAGAACAGAGAATTTCTGCTGCCAGGGTGGGATTTCAGGCGAACAGAGAATTCCTGCTGCCAGGGCTGGATTTCCAGGGCAGAGAATTCCTGCTGCCAGGGTGGGATTTCAGGAGAACAGAGAATTTCTGCTGCCAGGGTGGGATTTCAGGAGAACAGAGAATTCCTGCTGCCAGGGCTGGATTTCCAGGAGAACAGAGAATTNCCCACGGCTGGATTTCAGGAGAACAGAGAATTCCTGCTGCCCAGGGCTGCATTTCCAGAACAGAGAATTCCTGNTCCTGCTGCCAGGGCTGGATTTCCAGAACAGAGAATTCCTGCTGCCAGGGTGGGATTTCAGGAGAACAGAGAATTCCTGCTGCCAGGGCTGCATTTCCAGGCAGCTCCAGCCCTGCAGGCTCCCAGCTCCCTGTCCTGGGCAGCTCTGTGGGTTCGGGTCCCGCTGTCCCCTCGCTGTCCCCTCGCTGTCCCCTCCCAGGACCCAGAGCTCCCTCCCCAGAGGGGGATCCCGGCCGTTCATTCCAGGTGTAGGAGGGTGGGAATTTGTGGGATTTTCCCATGTTTTGTCTGCCACGGTGATTCCCCTCCAGACTTGTTGTGTCTGACCCTGAACGGGGCTGCTGGAAATGTCCCCAGGCTGTGGCAGGACCTTGTGACTTCCAGGGTGTCAGAGGAGCACCCCAGCGCCGGAATTCCTTGGTTTTCCGTGGGATTTGCAGGGCAGGAAGGGAACCGACACCCCAGGATGGGCCGGAGCAGAGCTGGGCTGACCTTGGGGGGGATAAAACTGAATTTTCCAGTGCTGGCGTTGAGCTGGGTGGCTCAGCTGGTTTGGGGGGCTGGGACATCGAGGTGGTCGTGGCAGCTCTGCTGTGATGGCCGGGAAGGGACGGGGGGACCTGGGGGTGCCTGGCTGGGGCAGGACCCGGCCCTGGGTGGGGACTGCTGGCTTTTGGGGTCAGTGGTTTTTGGGCTTGGTGGTTTTTTTGGGGCCGATGGTTTTTTTTGGGGCCGGTGGTTTTTCTCGAGGCCGGTGGTTTTTTGGGGGCCGCTGGTTTTTTTGGGGCCAGTGATTTTTGAGGCCAGTGTTTTTTGGGGCCGGTGGTTTTTTGGGGCCGGTGGTTTTTTTTGGGGCCGTGTGAAGCAGGACTTTGATGGTTTAATGTGCTGGAGTTTGATCACTTTAAGAGAGAAGCGTTGGACGCTGTGATTGAATTAAAAAAGGGATTTTTTTGGGAGGAACAGCCGGCTCTGGGTGTGCCCCCAACTCCGGGCAGGGCTGGATTTTCCATCCTCATCCCGGACCGTGCTGGAGCCCGAGCGGGCGCTCTGGAGAGCCCCTGAAAGGGTTAAGGGGTGCCGGGGAGCCTGGAGGGGTCCCACCCTCTGCCCGGGCCGGGAATCCCGCGGTGCTAATTGAGCTCCGAGCCCATCAAAGGCTCCGATCGGGGACTCAACCCCAGCCCCAGCCCCGGCTCTTTGTCTGGGCGAGCAGAGCGGCGATGTGGCTCCTGCGCAGCCTGGCCTGGGCTCTGCTGGGCGCGGTGCTGCTGGCCGAGCCGAGCCCGCAGGAGAGCTCGCTGCTGAGGTCGCTGGGTCTCCGCGCCAGGCCCAGTCCCCGCAGCCCCGGCCCGGTGCCGCCCGTGCTCTGGAGGATCTTCCAGAAGAGGAAGGCGCTGCCCCGGCCGGAGCGAGAGCTGGATCCCTGTAGGGTGGAGGAGTTGAATGTCCCCGGGAACATCGTCCGTGTCTTCGCTGACCAAGGTACAGCCACGCCGCGTTCGGGGCTTTCCCTGCGATCGAGCCTTGGCTCCGCTCCGTCCTCCCCTGTGCCCCAGAGCTGGATTCCAGAGAAATCCCTGCTGTGCCGAGTCCCTCTGGATGTGCAGGTGATGATTCATGGGTTCGGAACCCCGAGAGTGAGGGGGGCAGCTGTGCCAGGCTCTGTCCTGGAGCCCCCTAAATCCCTCCCGAGGGGCTGGCTTGATCCCAGTCCCGATCCCAGTCCCGATCCCAGTCCCGATCCCAGTCCCGGTCCCAGTCCTGATCCCAGGCTTTGGGTGGTGGAGGTCAGTGGGATGTGGGTGCAGGAACGGGATCAGCAGCAGCTCGGGCAGGGGTGGCATGCTCGGCTGTGTCCCCCCTCTCCTCATTGTCCCCACGGCACATCTGGCTGTCCCCACGGCACATCTGGCTGTCCCGAGCCCTTCTCAGCCCCCTGGGAGCTCCGATTGGTGTCCCTGAGGTCTCAAGGCATCACAGAGCTCTCTTCTCTCGCGGTTCCAGTTTTGCCGGGCTGGCTAAACCGGACAGCTCCCCAAACTCGCTGCTGCTCGCCCTCTGTTCCCCGTCCATCCCAAACAGCCGGAACGCACAGCCTGGGGCAGGCCGGGGGGAAAACAACGCCCCGAGATGTGGAGCAGCCTCCAGAGGAGACCTGGAGCGGCTGCGGCGTCCCGGTGCCACAGCCTGGGGCCCGCTCGGTGCCCCCGGAGCCTTTCCATGGGGCTGGGAGCTTTCCATGGGGCCGGGGGCCTTTCCATGGGGCTGGGAGCTTTCCTGCAGCCTTGGCACCTCCACCAGCTCTGCCAGCCCCGCCTGCCTCGTGCTGGAGCTTCGGTTGGAGCCCTGGAGCTGATCCTGCCCAGCCTGAGGGTTCCCCCAAGCCCTGGAGCTGATCCTGCCCAGCCTGAGGGTTCCCCAGCCCCGGAGCCGGTCCTGCCCAGCCCCAGAGATCCCCGAGCCCTGGAGCTGATCCTGCCCAGCCNCAGAGCTCTCTTCTCTCGCGGTTCCAGTTTTGCCGGGCTGGCTAAACCGGACAGCTCCCCAAACTCGCTGCTGCTCGCCCTCTGTTCCCCGTCCATCCCAAACAGCCGGAACGCGCAGCCTGGGGCAGGCCGAGGGGAAAACAACGCCCCGGGATGTGGAGCAGCCTCCAGAGGAGACCTGGAGCGGCTGCGGCGTCCCGGTGCCACAGCCTGGGGCCCGCTCGGTGCCCCCGGAGCCTTTCCATGGGGCTGGGAGCTTTCCATGGGGCCGGGGGCCTTTCCATGGGGCTGGGAGCTTTCCTGCAGCCTTGGCACCTCCACCAGCTCTGCCAGCCCCGCCTGCCTCGTGCTGGAGCTTCGGTTGGAGCCCTGGAGCTGATCCTGCCCAGCCTGAGGGTTCCCCCAAGCCCTGGAGCTGATCCTGCCCAGCCTGAGGGTTCCCCAGCCCCGGAGCCGGTCCTGCCCAGCCCCAGAGATCCCCGAGCCCTGGAGCTGATCCTGCCCAGCCCGAGGGTTCCCCAGCCCCGGAGCCGGTCCTGCCCAGCCCCAGCGTTCCGCCACCCCCACGCTCTCTCTCCTTTGCCAGGCCGCTTCCTCCCCGCGGGGCAGCCGCCGGGCTGGCTGTGTCTGCGGAAGCTCCTTCTCTTCAACCTCTCCGCACTCGAGGAGGGCGAGCGCTTGACCATGGCCCAGCTGGAGCTCCGGTTCCACCACAACTCGTACCAGGCCCCCGGCCCGGGGCAGGTTTTGGAGCTCCGGCTGTACCGGGCGTCCCCGCGGGGGCTGCCGCAGCCGGGCCGGAGGGCGCTGGTGGAGCGGTCACTTGTCCAGCTGCACAAATCCCTCCTGTTCAACCTGAGCGCGGCCCTGAGGGACGCCAAGGAGCCGGGCAGGAATTTGGCCTTGCTGCTGGAGATGTCGCTGAGCGGCCGCGCCGGGGACAGCGGGGGGACCCTGCGGAGCCTCTGCGGCAGCGCCGACACCTTCGCGGCCACCTCGCTGCTGGTGGTGAGCCTGGGCCGGCAGTGCCGCTCCGCCCGCAGCAGGAGGAGCGCCCCAAGCCCCTCGGTGAGCCCCAGCCCGCTGTGCAAGCCGCGCCGGCTCTACATCAGCTTCAGCGACGTGGGCTGGGAGAACTGGATCATCGCCCCGCAGGGCTACCTGGCCAACTACTGCCGCGGGGACTGTCCCTTCCCGCTGGCGGCCGAGCTGAACAGCACCAACCACGCCGTGCTGCAGACCATGGTGCACTCGCTGGACCCGCAGGGCACGCCCCAGCCCTGCTGCGTCCCCGTCAGGCTCTCGCCCATCTCCATCCTCTACTACGACAACAGCGACAACGTGGTGCTGCGGCACTACGAGGACATGGTGGTGGACGAGTGTGGCTGCAGGTAGCGGCGTTCGTGGGGCAGGCAGGGCTGGAGAAAGGGGATAAACCCCGCTGGGGGAAATCCCCGCTGCCTTCGGGGCCTTTGGGGGCTCCCCTCTGGGCTGGGGTTGGGCTGGCACGGAGGGTTTAGGATTAGTTGGGATGGGGTTATGGGATTATGACCAAGCCTGGTTCCCTTCTCCACAGGGGATGGTGGAACTGGGCTGTGAATCCCGGATTTCCCCCCTTGCTGGTGCCAGGCACCCCCAGGGCTGCAGCTTTTTTGGGTTTTTGGCTGAACTCTGCAGATTTCTCAGGGTATAAATGACTTTTCTGGGTGAAAGGGGGCCGGGGGTTTCCTGGGGTGTGATCCAGCTGCAGGGACAGGGGTGGGGTGACCAAATCCCTTCCAGGCAGGAGTTTCTGGGAGCTGTTTTCAGGGCGTGGTTGGTGATGGGGTGGTTTGGGGACAGGGCTTGTGTTGGGTGGCCAGATGCAGTGGAGCTTTTTGCCTAAAAAAAATGAAGGTTTACCCTAAAAAATGAAGACTTTACCTATAAAATTGAGATTTTGCCTAAAAAAAATGGAGATTTTACCTAAAAAATCCCCTGGGAGCTGCGTGCCAAGGGCAGGATCCTGCAGGGAGGGAATCCAGGGGGGCTTGGTGGGGTCAGTGGCGTCTCCTCCCTCCCCTCCCAGCCTCTGCGACTCAGTATTAATTTACCTCATTTGCAAATCGATGAGCCCAGGATGTCCCTGAGTGTCCCTGAGTGTACAGAGCTCGGAGCCAGGTGGCAGCCGAGCCTCAGGCAAGGGCAGAGCACAGAGCTCTGCCCACTTTTGCTTTTTTTGGGGTTATTTTTGGTCCATTTGTTGGTTTTTGTGCTGGCTGGCAGCCCCAGGCCCTTTGTGGGGCAGCAGGGACCCAAATTTGGGCCATTTCCCACCCCTGACCTCTCTCCTCCATCTTGTGGGCTCAGGGCTAGGCCGAGCTTTGGAGCCCAGGCCCGGCTGCTGAGCTGCTCTGATGTGTAACAGCTCCAGTGAGGCTTCCCTGCCACTCCTGGGACTCTGGGGAACTGGAAAGGAATCCCAGTTAGACTTGAATTTTCTCTTTATTTTGAACTGTGAACCCGCAGTGCAGCTTTGGTTTTTTGCTGTTTTCCTGCCCCTGTGGTGTCTCTGAGGCTTTTCCCACCTCCTCCCCCTGAGGGCTGAACCACTGAGGGTCCCTGGGGATTGTGGATTTTCGTTTTAGCACCCAAAATGTGCAGCTTTAGCTGGATCCCTTCCCAAATCCAGGTGTTTCCCACCCACCCTGCTCTGCTCCATTTCAGTGTTCACAGGGCTGAACTCCAGCCCGCAGGAGCCATTTAATTCTGATTTTAGATGGGCAGAGAAGAAAACCTTGAAGTATTCCTGGGTTTGTGACAGCCAGGACAGGACCTGGGCTCGCCCTGGCGTGAGTTTGTGCCCAGGGTGGTGCCAAGGCCAGGCCTAAACCCCGCCCAGACCCAGCTTTGAGCCCCCAGCCCTGAGCCTGGCAGGGCAAAGCCATTTCTGTGTTTCCTGCAGGGCAGGGGGAGCTTCCAGGCTGGAAGCTTTTCCCAAATCCTGGGGCTGGAAGAGAGTGGGGGCACTTCCCAGTATTCCCAGTTCTCCCAGTTGAGTTGCTCACCCCCTCTGCTATGCACACCCCCACTTTTGTACTAGTCTTGTGTTTAAAAAAAGTAATAAACTTGAAGTTTATACAATCAGACTAAAGCTTTAATGAACGTTGCATGGTTTCCTCATTGAAACTTTGGGGCCACCTTGAATGCAAGAGCTGTTTATTCATTTTTTTTTTTTTATTGATGACAAACAGGTTTTAAAACAAAACTGAGACAAAAAAAAATTAATTAATTAAAAAAAAAAAAAAAAAAAAAATTTTTTAATCAATTAAAAAAAAAAAAAAAAAGAGTTTTAACACCGTGCTAGCACTGATGTCTGGATTTGTAAAACTCAAAGAGAGTTTGAACTGCTACAAAGGAAAAAACCAGCACGAAGCAGAGGCAAGCATTCCCAGCAGTGAAATCAAGGGTGAGGGGAGAGGAGGGGGCTACATTACTCATGGATAGCTTTGCACAGAGGGGTTCAGCTTAAACCTACCCGAAAAGTCTACGCCACTACGCAGCCTACGAAGGAAAAAAAATTAAAAAGCCCTTCGGCAATGTTAATAAATAAAACAAGTCCATCTCACGAGGAAGGAAGGTGGCCTGTGTCTCCATTCTTTCACTGTTTTAGAAGTCTAAACTCTGGAGGCTTTGGATGAGAAAAGAATGGGTTTTGTGAGTTGAGTTTTTTGTGGTTTTTGCAGTTTCTGCTGCTCCCCCTCCCCGGGGCTGGGGGTGCTCCACACCAGGGCTGCTCTGGGGGCAAATCCAGCAAATCCAGGGCAGGGATCTCCAGGAAGGACAGGGATCAAAGGGTTCCCCCCTCCCCGGGTACACAACGGGGTTTGAGCTGTTTGAAGTACATTCAGATGAGAGGTATTTTGAGTTTTCCCCCCAAAAATAAAGGACTAGAAACACTTGGAGCCCTTTGAGTGTAAAGCTTAACTGCAGCCTGAGGAACACCCAGGCTCTGGATCGATCTCTGCTGCTGCTGGCCAATTGGGAGGTAGAGGTTATTCCAATTCAGATCTGCTAAAAATGGGGCTGGAGGAATCAATTCTCTCTCTGTGCTGTTCCTAAGAGAGGTTTTGACAGAAATGAAAAAGCTCCCAAGTGTTTCAGACACGGCTCCAGCTCAGCATGGATGGCTTCTCCTCGTGGGCTCCTCCAGCCCTGACCCCCAGCCGGGCTGAAAACTTTGCTCAGCAAAGCCAAGTTTTGTCAAACTTCATTTTCCCCCCTGAAAAACCTCGCCTCAACACCTCCCTCTGTCCCTCTCCTGCCTTCATCACCCAAGAAGCCACCCCAAAGCCTGACCCATCCTCCCAAATTAAACCCAGCTCTGTCTCTCAGAGGCCACCACCTTCCAGCACCTGCCTGCTTTGTCCGTTTGTCCATCCTGCTCCTGCCATGGCGTGGAGTCTTCCCTTCCTGACCAAAATAATCCCCAATTTCCACTGCTCCTGCCCCAAACCCGTGGGGACCAAAGCAGGCCTGGCTGCACCTTCCCTCCAGGGCCGAAGGGCACAGGAACCCGTCCCCTTTCAAGCATAAAGTTCATCTTACAGAAAGGCTGTTTTTCACAGAGTAGAGTCCAGACAGTTGCCAATTGAAGCATACAGAAAACACTTTGAAACCCTCCTGCTCGAGCACGCAGGCTCCTCTCACTCTAAACCTATCCCATGTAGGAAGAAGAGGCTGATTGCTGCAACTTGAAATCACACTGAAAGTTCTCAAGGATGGTGCTCTAATTTTTGTTTGAAACATATTTTTTTTGGGTTTTTTAAGTTTTTTTTGTAATATAAGCTTCTCAGAACAAGGATCTAAATCTCCCAGGTCCACCACTAAGAATTCAGAGACAAAACTTCTTAAAAAATTCAGTGCTCTTTTTGAAAGAATCTCTTTAAAACCACCTCGTTCAGAATGTGGGCGACACGATGACAACAAATTTCAGAGCCAGTGTTGGACAACAAAACCTGCACCTCAGAGTTGAGCAGCAGCTGGATTTCTGCTTGGCTGGCTGTCACCCAGGCAGGGACTTTCTCTCTTTTTTTTTTTTTTTTCTCCCCCTCTCTCAGATACTCTGCTTCTAAAATGTAAACAATTCCTGCTAAAAGATTTTTTAATACCCCTCTCAAAACGAGCCCAACTCTGAGATGAGGGTTTTCCTCTCCCCATCTGCTCTGAAAAGTTCATGCCCTGCTCGCAAAGAGAAGTATGGAATGAAGTGAAACCTGCTTTGTTAAGGCCCTTCTCCGGAGCTGGGGGTGGCTGGGGGAGCGGGGACTCGGCTGAGCCCTCCTGCGGGGCTCCTCCCCAGCCGGCCCGTCAGGGCTCTCTCTCCTCTCGGCAGTCTCCGTGTCTCAGTGAGCTCCAGCAGTGGCTCTCTCGCGCGCTCCTCTCTCTCTCTCTCTCCTCTCCGTTGGTTGGTTTCTTTCTTTCTCCTGTTGCTCTCACACAGTGGTGCTTCAGTTTTAGCAGTGGAAAACAGGTATCCATTTTATTTTATTTTTTTTATTACCCAGAATAAAATGCTGATGAACTAAGCTCCACGCAAGCTTAGCTCTTCTTCCTCAACCTGGGGGCAGAACGAGAGCTCGGTTAGGGCTGGCCCTGCTCCCCCAGTCGGGGCCAAACTGGGAGGGGACAGCTTAAATCAGGGAGGGGACAGCTTAAATCAGGGAGGGGACAGCTGAAATCTGGGAGGGGACAGCTTAAACCTGGGAGGGGAGAGCTTAAATCAAGGGGAGGGGACAGCTTAAATCAGGGAGGGGAGAGCTTAAATCAGGGAGGGGGGA
>WEZZ01016778.1:36099-49882 GCA_013400585.1 Chloropsis cyanopogon
GGGCACGGGGCAGCACTGGGATGGGGGCACTGGGGTCAGCACTGGGATGGGGGCACTGGGATGGGGGCGGCACTGGGACGGGAGCAGGGATTTGGGGGGGCACCAGGGATTCAGGTGGCACAGCAGGGATTTCAGGGCCAGCAGGGATCTGGGGGGGCACAGCAGGGATTTCAGGGCCAGCCCCAGGGATNCAGGGATTTCAGGGCCAGCAGGGATTTGGGGGGCAGCCGCAGGGATCTGGGGGGGCACGGCAGGGATCTGGCAGGCAGCCCCAGGGATCCGGGGGGCAGCCCCAGGGATCCGGGGGGGCAGCCCCAGGGATCTGGGGGCAGCCCCAGGGCCTCACCATCAGCAGCTCGCGCTCCGCTGTGCGCTTCAGCGCCCGGTAACGCTTCTCATCAGCAGAGGAAAGTTCTCCAGTCTCATCCTTGAGCTGCTGCAGCTTCTGAAGCTCTGGCATGCTGAAAAAAACTCAGGAATTTTACTTTACAGCCCAACCAACTTTGCAGGATTGCAGTAAAAGTGATGTGTAACAAAAACAAAATAAACCCATCAAGCAAACAACGGGGCTGTGATGACAACACCCCTCAGCTGTGCCCATCACAAGCACTAAAATTGAGGTTTTTCTTCATTCCTCACCTGTCCATGTTCCTGATCTGGTTGTGCAGGGCCAGGAAGGACACGGGGGAGTCGATGGCCTCGCGGCTCTTGGCACACAGACGAACCACCTTGAGGCCGGTCTGGTGGATCTTCTCCGTCAGCTGATCCACAGCGATGTTGCTGGGGGCACACACCAGCACAGGCCTGCAAAAATCAAAACAATCAGCCAAAAAATCAGGCAAAAAAATCAGCCAAAAAATCAGCATAAACTGGAATTTTTTCCACTAGACTTGCAATAAAATATAAATAGTAACACATCCCCTAAAAATATGCTGGGGAAGGGTATTTTGTGCAGCGAGCCCAAGTCTCCCCAGAAAACACAGTTCAGTGACACAAGAGATTTTTGCTTTTTAATTGAAGGTGATTCTTTGCAGTAATTGACCCCATCCACAAAGGCAGCTCTCACCCATTGCCCTGCCTGGCCAGGTGATACACGATGGTGGCTGATGTCACTGTTTTCCCAGTGCCAGGGGGACCCTGGATAAGGCTCAGAGGACGCTGCAGGACGGTCTTGACAGCATAAACCTAAAAAAAAAAAAGTTTATTACACTTTAACATTCCCAGCACGGGATTTAAGTTGTTTAACCTCTATTTATAAATCTTTTCTGTCCCCCTGTGCAGCGAGAGGAGCTGAGGTTACCTGAGAGTGGTTGAGATCAGGGAGCCCCTGGGCTGTGAAGCGTTTTGGCAGCTGGCATTTGATGATGACATCTTCCACCTCGTGGCCCAGCAGTTTGTGGTAAATGTACCCAGACACCGAGGTCTCGTCCACTGCAAATGTTTTCAGAGCACTCTGCATCCTGAAATGAAGGAGAAACAGGAAAATCATCCCTAAAGATCAGTGTGAACCATCCACAGGTGTCCTACACCAGACACAAATGGGAAAGAGAACAACCAAGACTTATTAACTTAATTAAAATGACAGAAATTACACTCTGAGAAGACAGATTTTGCTTTTTCCCCACGGGAACATGACAAGGTATTCCCAGAAAAATGTGGAGAGGAACACCAGCTTTGGTGGCAGGATCTGTGACAGGAATTTGAGGTGCAAGAACTTGTGACAGGAATTTAGGTGTGAGATTTGAAGAAAATTTGCAGCCATAATGAATAAAATAATAGGATAAGAGGAGATAATAATAATAGCATACACTACTAATAGGAAATTCTAATAATAGGGTAAAAATCCAATTCCTGTCTTACCAAACACAGACTTGGCTGAAGCCTGTGGGCCCCACAGCCAAATTTTGATATTTTAACTGTTTAAAGCAATTTCAGGAAGCTGAACTATAAAATTTTTTATCTTCTTATGTTTCAAGTATTAATAAACATAAGGTAAATTTCTCCCTTCGATGTCTTTGCAACAAACCCTTCAAAATGAGAAAAACTGGCCATTTTATGCCATTAATTCAATTTTAGCCTCTCTGAACCAGGTTCCAGGTACACAGATTTTCTGATGGGTGCTGCCAAAACAAGACAATTTTTTTTTGTTGAAAACCACTCAGTGAAGGCAAAGAACAAAGATCTACAAGGAGTTCATCCAGTGCCTGATGAGCTGTGAGGTGCTGCCTCAATACCTGTCAAAGGAGGTGGATTTCCACACAAAATCCACCTGGAAGTTGTGAGTGACCTCCACGGGAGCTCCCACGCTGCTCCTCAGCTCGATGGCGATCTCATCACCATAATCTGTAGAACCTCGTTAAGTAGTAATTTCGAGCAAAAATTTGAATTTTATTCTCCCCAATTTCGGTGATTTTCTTCAGCAGAGCCCCCCTCCCCAACCCAGAGAGATTTTAAATTAGCAGAGAATTACTTTTGGACATAATTAACGGCTTGTTAATGACTCCAGCTTTGGGCTGGCCTNCTGTGATGACAACACCCCTCAGCTGTGTCCATGAACACTAAGCACTAAAATTGAGGTTTTTCTTCATTCCTCACCTGTCCATGTTCCTGATCTGGTTGTGCAGGGCCAGGAAGGACACGGGGGAGTCGATGGCCTCGCGGCTCTTGGCACACAGACGAACCACCTTGAGGCCGGTCTGGTGGATCTTCTCTGTCAGCTGATCCACAGCGATGTTGCTGGGGGCACACACCAGCACAGGCCTGCAAAAATCAAAACAATCAGGCAAAAAAATCAGGCAAAAAAATCAGGCAAAAAAATCAGGCAAAAAAATCAGGCAAAAAAATCAGGCAAAAAAATCAGGCAAAAAAATCAGGCAAAAAAATCAGCCAAAAAAATCAGCCAAAAAATCAGCATAAACTGGAATTTTTTCCACTAGACTTGCAATAAAATATAAATAGTAACACATCCCCTAAAAATATGCTGGGGAAGGGTATTTTGTGCAACGAGCTCAAGTCTCCCCAGAAAACACAGTTCAGTGACACAAGAGATTTTTGCTTTTTAAATGAAGGTGACTCTTTGCAGTAATTGACCCCATCCACAAAGGCAGCTCTCACCCATTGCCCTGCCTGGCCAGGTGATACACGATGGTGGCTGATGTCACTGTTTTCCCAGTGCCAGGGGGACCCTGGATAAGGCTCAGAGGACGCTGCAGGACGGTCTTGACAGCATAAACCTAAAAAAAAAAAAGTTTATTACACTTTAACATTCCAAGCAAAGGATTTAAGTTGTTTAACCTCTATTTATAAATCTTTTCTGTCCCCCTGTGCAGTGAGAGGAGCTGAGGCTACCTGAGAGTGGTTGAGATCAGGGAGCCCCTGGGCTGTGAAGCGTTTTGGCAGCTGGCATTTGATGATGACATCTTCCACCTCGTGGCCCAGCAGTTTGTGGTAAATGTACCCAGACACCGAGGTCTCGTCCACTGCAAATGTTTTCAGAGCACTCTGCATCCTGAAATGAAGGAGAAACAGGAAAATCATCCCTAAAGATCAGTGTGAACCACCCACAGGTGTCCTACACCAGACACAAATGGGAAAGAGAACAACCAAGACTTATTAACTTAATTAAAATGACAGAAATTACACTCTGAGAAGACAGATTTTGCTTTTTCCCCACGGGAACATGACAAGGTATTCCCAGAAAAATGTGGAGAGGAACACCAGCTTTGGTGGCAGGATCTGTGACAGGAATTTGAGGTGCAAGAACTTGTGACAGGAATTTAGGTGTGAGATTTGAAGAAAATTTGCAGCCATAATGAATAAAATAATAGGATAAGAGGAGATAATAATAATAGCATACGCTACTAACAGGAAATTCTAATAATAGGGTAAAAATCCAATTCCTGTCTTACCAAACACAGACTTGGCTGAAGCCTGTGGGCGCCACAGCCAAATTTTGACATTTTAACTGTTTAAAGCAATTTCAGGAAGCTGAACTATAAAATTTTTTATCTTCTTATGTTTCAAGTATTAATAAACATAAGGTAAATTTCTCCCTTCGATGTCTTTGCAACAAACCCTTCAAAATGAGAAAAACTGGCCATTTTATGCCATTAATTCAATTTTAGCCTCTCTGAACCAGGTTCCAGGTACACAGATTTTCTGATGGGTGCTGCCAAAACAAGACAATTTTTTTTTGTTGAAAACCACTCAGTGAAGGCAAAGAACAAAGATCTACAAGGAGTTCATCCAGTGCCTGATGAGCTGTGAGGTGCTGCCTCAATACCTGTCAAAGGAGGTGGATTTCCACACAAAATCCACCTGGAAGTTGTGAGTGACCTCCACGGGAGCTCCCACGCTGCTCCTCAGCTCGATGGCGATCTCATCACCATAATCTGTAGAACCTCGTTAAGTAGTAATTTCGAGCAAAAATTTGAATTTTATTCTCCCCAATTTCGGTGATTTTCTTCAGCAGAGCCCCCCTCCCCAACCCAGAGAGATTTTAAATTAGCAGAGAATTACTTTTGGACATAATTAACGGCTTGTTAATGACTCCAGCTTTGGGCTGGCCTTGCTGAGGGCTCTGGAAGTAAAGGATACTATCAGGAACTTTGATCACGTGCCCAATTCCTTTCCAGAGTGGGGCCAGGTCTCCCTTGTACCTCAGGCAGATCTCATCTCCTTGCATGAGGCGCATGTCTGCAAAGGAAGGGGAAAAAAAGCTCTGAGCAAGCACAAAAACCTCTCAGAGCCACCCCTCAGGGTGCTCTGAATGTTGGTTTTATTCAGAAGGCTGAAAAAACATCCCTGACAAAGAGACAGTCCAGGTGTGCTTACCTGAATCAGTCTTTGGCAAAGTGAAATAAGCAATCCTCTTCTTGTTCAAGCCCAGGTCCCACCTGACTGTGATGTTATCTTGGGTCTGAGGGTAAAAAAAAAATAAAATAGCATCTATTACAGTCTTGAAGAGCTGTCTGCCAACCACCACAGTCCTGTGCTTCAAACCAGCGCAGGAATTACAAAACTTAGGGCAGCAATGCCACAAAAATCTGTATTTATTCCCGTGGCTGAGTTCACAGCACCTGCAGAAGCTGAATTCTGTTCTAAGAGTTCATGATGAGAAACAAAGTCCTGCTCAGCAGCTGTGTAATTCTGCCCCACTTCAAACACACATGAAATATTTCCAGGAGCTCTCAGAACTCCCATTTCCCTGCCAGGGAACTGCAGCTCCTGAGGGGAACAAACAGCTGCAGTTCTGGGAGAGAAGGTGATTTTGGAAAGAAGAACTTGAACACAGACAAGGAGAGAAGTTCCCAAGTGTTTCAAGCTTTTAAAACCCTCACTGTGAGGATTTTCCTCTCCTCTCCCTGCCCTCACAGCACCATCACTGCTGATATCCCAGTGCTGCCACACCACAGCAATTCAAATATTTATTTATTTTCCTCAAGGTTTCCTTTTGTGCTGTGATTCCATGTTTGACCCCAGGACTGGTCAGGAGTCCCTCAAAAGGCAAATCCCACACATTTTACCTGAGATTCTTTGAGTTTCTTGTCATAATCTGCCTCAAGCTTGACCAGAGGACCAAAAATATTTTGGTATTGATAAGCATCTTCATATCTAAGCAGGACATGCTGGGGTTCCTCATCAACACCAGGTTTTTCCAAGTCCTCCAGGGTTGCAGATGGATTTTCCTGGAAATTAAAGCACAGATGAATTGTTTCAAAGTTTGAAGTATAAAAATTGACAGCAGGACAGGTAAAACTGTGTTTTACTGATACAGGGAGTGATATCAATGTGGAAACACCCTTAAAACTACATCAGGGCATTACAAATCATACTAAACACAGTTTAAATTTTAAAGGAAGCACAAAAAACCTCTCAAAACCCCATAACCAAATGAAACAAATACTCCCTGCTCTGCTGGGCATCACTTTAAGCAGGAATATTTGCAAGTCTTGATATGAGCAAGGAAAGTTGTTTTTCAGCTTGGTGAAGCTTTCAGCCATTCCCTGAATCCTCTGACCAATTCCCTGAGGCACTGCAGGACTTAAACCCTGTGTGAGCTCCTAAAAGCCTTGTCCTCCCTTGAAAAAAACCCTCAGAACTGGTAAAATAAACCCCAAAAAGTTCAGGCTGTACCTTCCAGAGCTCCTCCAGCTTGTTGATCTGCTGGGCTGTGATCTGCCGGGCCCGGAGCTGCTCCTGCTCCGAGGGAATCTTCACCAGCCAGGAGAGGAAGCAGCGGTCCTGGATCAGGGGCTGCCACTGGGAGCTGTCCCAGTTGATGTCCTTCAGGCTGCTCTGGCTGGCACACGGCTGCCTGCAGGACCAGGAATTGTGAGATTAGACAAGAATGAGGGACAGTCTGGTGTGCAGGGTGAAAACTGGGCTGGTGTGCTCCTGAAACTGCTCAAAAACCAGGAAAAATTCAAGCAAAACAACCCCAGTCTGCTGGGAAAATTCATTTTTCAGTTCTTGTTTCAGTAGTGTGAGAAGTGTTGCTTGGGTGTTTCCAGGACTGAAACGAAAATGTTTCTAAAATATTAAATATGACACCTTTGGAGGTGGTTATAATCCATAAAGATTGTGCACACACAGATCAGAAGAAGAGGTTATTTCCCAAACAGAACTTCCTCCACAGAAATACAATTTCTACTGGCAAACACCCAGTGACAGCACTGAATTAAAATACACACAATTATAAATTTTCAGTTCTGACTGAGCCTGTCAGAACAATTTCAGATTTATTGTGGCCTCAAATGACTCTGTGAGCTGAGAGAAAAACACCCCGAGTGAGAGTCACTGTCCCACGGCTCCAGAGTCACTTCCTGAACTGAGCTGTGGCTCTTCCAAAGCTCAAAAAAGAGGGAAAAACACCTTTCTTCCATTAAGGAATGCAGAATTTAGGAAAAAACCACTTTTCTACAGAGCTAAGATGTTTTCCCAGTACAACAGAACTCCCTTTGCCGCACGATCCATCTGAACTCTGACGGAAAAAGGGCGGCACACCAAAATATAAAATATTTTGGGCCAAAACACAAGCAAGGGCTGCTTTTTAAAAAGCCAGATGATGCAGAGAGCTGGCAGCAGAGGCCTCCTGTCACCTGCACAGCAGAACCACCACGGAGTCAGCCTTGGCCGGGATGAAGCCCAGCAGGAAGACGTTGCGGCAGCCGCAGTTGTAGCACTCCAGGACGGTCTCTCCCAGGGGCCCGTCCTTGTGCAGGGTCACCTCCTTGCACTTGGCTCTCACCAGGTGATTCACGATGTGGCTGCGAGCAAAACAAACATTTGTGAGCAAATCTGTGCACAGATGTACAGCAATTTCAGCCCACCTTGTAAAACACTGATAAATCTGTTTATCGTGGCAGAATTGCCATGTAGGGAGTGTTTCTCAGGGCATGGGTGCTTTGAAGAGAAAGAAGAGGGGATGGGTACAAAGTTGTCTTTTTTATTTCCAGGATTTCAGCATTTACCTGCCAGAGGTGTTCCCACGCCCGTTGCAGAACCATTTCTTGCTGGTGTTGCAGTAAACCACACAGGCAGGGTCATGGATCCCACAGTAACTGCAATTCCAAAGGGAAAACCAGGATGTGATTGGTTATTGCTGAGAGGAAAACCCAAATCCAAACCTAACTCCATGTACAGGGCACAAAAATAAAGGGAAGTGGAAACTGGGGAACATCAGTGCTGGGAGGAGCCAAATTTCTGTTGTGAGGCACAAATATTTTCAAATTTCCCATCACTGGGGTGGCTGAGCCTGGGATTTGTTCCCCAGGGAGCTCCAAATCTGTCCAAGAACTCCAAGAGCAGCTCAGGGAGCTGTTCCCTTCCCACCTGTGCCTCCTGCCCTCTGGAATTCTCACCTGCAGGCGTGCACAGGCAGGTCCTTGGTGTAGTAAGTGTCCTCCTCATCCTCCTCGAAGTTGAGCTCTGCCAGGAGCTGGCTGGTCTTGGCCACGTTCTCATCCACAGCTCCATTCTGCAGGATCCCATCAGGACCATTCACCTGCAATCGGGGTCAAATTAACCCCAAAATTAACCCCAAAATTAACCCCAAAAATCTCGTGGGGCATTGAAAAACCTCCCCAGAAAATTGCTGCCAAGATCACTGAACACACCCCATTATATAACCAAGATTTGCCTCACCAGCTCCTGTTTTCCAGGATTATTTCAACTCCAGCTGATAAGTTGGGATAAAGTTACCAGGAGGAGATTGCCTTCCTGCAGATTGGATTTTTCCACACAATCCCACAATCAATACTTGCTCCATCACCTCCTGTTTCACAGGATTATTTAAACTCCAACTGATAAGCAGGAAAACAAGGGAGATTGCTTTTCTGCAGTTCCATTTTTCCACAGCCTTACATAACAAAATTCCATTTCAACCATTCCAGCAGCTGCTTTCTCACCCTTCTTTTGATTCCAGGGATTTACCTGGGAACAGGAATTTTTCTGCACAGGATTTTCCCCACCTATTCCTGTATCCACTGCCAGAACCATGGAATTCTGCACCATTTGGTGCTGTCTCAGCAACTTTCCCACCCCCAGCCTTTCTCCTGATAAAAATAATTCCATTTTTGGGCACTTTCAGCACCAGTCACACTGGGATTTTGGCATGGCCACTGCAGGTGTTGCCCCCTGGGCTTCCCAGGTGTCCTGCTTTAATTTCTCCAACCCTGAGGGACTGTGGCACCTCAATACTGAGCTGGGAAAGACCCCAAAATTTGGATTATTTTCTGCCTTCTTTAGCCAAGATCCCACCAAAAGCTGGACAGGGATAAATTTATCTTAATCCACATTAATTTGGAGGGGAAAATGTGGGAAAGGGGCCACCAAAGTGACAGGAATATTCACAACACATCTGAGGGGAGTGCTGGGGTCATTTCCCTATCACAGGGACAATTAACAGCCCCCCAGTGTTTGTAAGGTTAAGATTTATTTGTAAATTTTAACCAGCCAAATAGGACAAAAGTCACTCAAGGCCTTTGTCTCTGAATACAATATTTTAACAACTCAGATTTAATGCAATTTATCTGGGAGGTGCAACTTAATTCTGACTGAAAGCTGCTCCCAGGGACAACACAAAACCTTTAGTAAAAGAAATTAAAAAAGAAATAAAAAGTTGCCCTCTTCAAGCTGTAATGAAGCAACCTCAGCTTATTTCTCGTTTAGAGAGACTCCACATTAAAAATTGAACAGCTAATTGCAAGAGTTAAAGCCCAAACCAAACTTCCCACTTGCCCTGAGCCATCAGGACCTGCCCTCAAAGCCACCAGCCCTGCAAATGAAATGAGGAGCATTGAAATAAAACAAATAAATGGGCTGACTCTTTATTGGTGTTATCCCCAAGGCTTTTAACAGGAACAATCGGCCCAGAGGAACCGAAAGTGCAAAAGGGAAGATGGAAAAAGGAATCAAACCCCACAGAAGGAGCAGCACAGCCCCAGTCGAGGGGTGAGGGCAAATCCCCTCAGCTCGCTGTGGAACAGACCCTGCACAGATGTTATTTAATTTGATATTTAAAATATCAAAATATATCTACTTCCAACCAATAGAGCCAATTTATACAAGTGAAATAAGACCTGATCTGGCCCAGGTGGAATCCCAAAGCCTGCAGTTTATCTGAATTCCTCACAAGCATTTCTGCATCATTTTAAGATCGGTTGATTTTAATAAGTATTTTTGGGTGCTGGTAAAAAACTTCCTGTTCAAAAAACAAAGAAAGCAGTAAAGTTTGTGTTCGGTTTGGGATTTTTTTCCGGCAGCAAAGGAAGGAGTGCCGAGTGCAGGAGTGTCCCAGCCCTCGGGGAGGCGGCAGTGATGTCACCTGTGCTGCGAGAGGCAGCCCCAGCCCTCGGCAGGCTGCGATGAGGAAGCGATTGTTCCAAAGGCTCCTGTGATGTCAGCCCGTGTGCCCGGGATTCAAAACCTGGCACGGGCAGCTCTGGTGGCAGGGGGGCCACCGCTCTGCTTGGAAAAATCTTGGCTGCAACTTCTGGCACGGCGAGTTGGGCAGGGCTGAGCACTGAGGTGCCACAAACTGCTCCCAGGAACTGCCGGGCCCGCCTGGCTGCTCTGCCGGCCCCCAAAACATCCCCGGGAGACACAACAAGGGCCAGGGGCCGAGCTGAGGGACAGAAAGCAGCGGGGACGGGGAAGCTCCATCCCGGGAAGGGCCCCAGCACAGCCTGGGACGGTGGGAAGGATTGGCACCCCCATGGCAGGGGTGGGATGGGATTGAAGGTCCTTCCAAGCGCTCTGGGAATCCCTGATTCCATGGACAAACCAGGCTCCCAGTCCCTGAGGGGCTCCAGCTCTCTGGGAATCCCTGATTCCATGGACAAACCTGGCTCCCAGTCCCTGAGGGGCTCCAGCTCTCTGGGAATCCCTGATTCCATGGACAAACCTGGCTCCCAGTCCCTGAGGGGCTCCAGGAGAGCTGGAGAGGGATCTGGGACAAGGCACGGAGGGACAAGGCCCAGAGAATGGCTCCCACTGCCAGAGGGCAGGGCTGGGGGGGATTTTGGGAATTGGGAATTGTTCCCTGAGGGGATTCGAGGCCAGGGAGACCTTGGAGCCACTTCCAGAGCCTAAAGGGGCTCCAGGAGAGCTGGAGAGGGATTTGGGACAAGGCACGGAGGGACAGGACCCAGGGAAGGGTGGGATTTCGGGAGGGAATTGTTCCCTGAGGGGATTCGAGGCCAGGCTGGAGGAGGGAAGGAAGCTCCAGGGAGACCTTGGAGAAACCTCCAGAGCCTAAAGGGGCTCCAGGAGAGCTGGAGAGGGATTTGGGACAAGAACTGGAATTCCAACACAGGGAATGGTTCAAACTGGAGAGAGGAATCTGGGTGGGAGATCGGGAAGGGATTCCTGGCTGGGAGGCTGGGGAGGGGCTGGGATGGAATTCCCAGAGCTGCCCCTGGATCCCTGGCAGTGCCCAAGGCCAGGCTGGACGGGGTTTGGAGCAGCCTGGGACAGTGGAAGGTGGCCCTGCCTCTGGGATTTTTAAGATTTAAGGTTTTCCAACCCAAATTCTGGGATCCCCGGATCAGTGCTGACAGAATATTCCCACCCCCAGGCGGGCAGGAGCAGAGCCCCAGGTGAGCACACCTGCAGCCACCTCACCTGCTCTGCTTCCCAGGGCTGCACTTCAGGAGCTGTCACTGCACTCCAGCAGTTCTGCTCTGTCAGGAGCCCTCACCCCCACCCTGCCGATGGATTTCCCCCAATCCCCCCGGTTTTGGGGCAGGATGGCAAAGGCAGCCGCTGTTCTTTGTGATTTCCCCAGGGAGGCGATTTGCTTTCCCTTTCCCCAGGAGGAAGCGGGGAAAGCCTCGCCCCTGGGAGGGAGGGAGGGAGCGGCGCTTGCAGATGGGACCTGAGCAGCGCCCAGGACTCGTCTGGCCCGGACAAAACAGCCTTTGTTAGCGCTGGAAATTAAACCCGGCCTACTTAGGCTGGACCGCCAGCCCTCAGCCTGGCTGGGCCACCGCGGGAGCTCAGCTAATCCGCACCCAGGGTCCCAGCAGCGAAACCCCAGGAGAGGAGGAGGAGAATTCCAGAGGATCCCGGGGGGTTCGGGGGTGGAAGGGACCCTGAAGCCCTTCCAGGACCCCAGGGTGCTCCTCGGACACTTCCCGGGATCCGGGGCAGCCACAGCTGCTCTGGGTATTTTAAATTCCTCTTCAAACACTCCAGAAAATCGATTCTGTTGTTTATTTAATTCTAGGAAACAATGGGAATGGAATTTTCTGTCTACTCCTACTTTTATCAATTTTAACACTATTAAACTTTAAATATATTGGGAATGGAAGTTGTTTTAAACTAAATACATCAAATTTTCCTAAAAAATCGGGTGCCCTGCATTGCTCAACTCATCTTTTTAAAAAGACCCCAGAAACAGCAGAGCTGAAGTTTCCACCTCCAATATTCCTCAGCTCCAAATAAAATTATTTATTTTATTAGCTTTAATTATAATCACGGGGCTAATAGTTCATTAAGCAAAACCTGATCAATTTGAGAAGTCATTGTTTAAAATACCAAAAAGAACAAACTTCAATTATCTGGTGAGGGCAGCAAGAATTTTGCCCAGAACTTTTTAAAAAACTCAGAGATTTTGTGATTTTATCAGCCCTGAGCCTGCTGAGAGGGGCAGGTCTGAGCAGATCCCGGGGTTTGTTGGATTTCACTCAGCAGGAAACGGGGCCTGTTCCACCTCCGAGAGTCCCTCCCCAAAAATGACATTTCTGACCTCAAAATGAGCACCAGGATGACCACAAAAGTTTGCAGAAACTTAAAATCACCCTGATTTTTAAAAAAACCAACATAAAATCTTTTCCTGTTAGCCAGGAGACAAAACCAGTACCTGAAGCTGCTCTCCAGAGCTTTTATTATTTTTTTTAATTTGACTTCAAAGGTTTTTCAAACATGTTGAGACAAAAAAAAAAAGCCAATTAATAATGCTCCTGTCTGGACTTTCAGCTTATGAGGCTGATTTTGGGGTGGTTTTTCTTCTCCTTGGCCACAAATTCTCTGCTGGGAGCTCTGGAGCGATCGCAACCCATGAAAAGTTTGAAATTAAACGTGATTAAAATTCTCTTTTTAATGTATAGTCTGAGTGTTTACACAGGGTAAAAAATAATTCTGATCTCTCAATGCCCAAATGGGACCAATTCTACCAAATCCAAAAGCTGCAAATGAACAGAAAATAACCCACCAGCTCTGAGCTCTCTGCCTTCCAAACCCTTCAGTGACCTGAGCACATCCCTGCTGTCACAGGAATACAAAAATGATTTAATTTGTGCCTAAATTTAATTTGTGATAAATCCCTGCACACCTGTGGAGCTGGGTGTGCTCCCTGCTCCCTTTGCTGCACTCACAGAGCCGAATTGGGCAGCTTTGGACAAAATTAAAGGGCAAAAACCAAGTGTAGGATGTTTGATTTGGGGATAAAACCTCACCTAAAGCTCTCGGCTCCTCTTTAAACTCATCCCTTAACGCGTGGGTGATGTGCAAGGATTTAATGGTTAAAAAGGGGATTTCTGTGATATTCCACGATCTTTAAACTGGGGAAAAGTGTAGCTTTTTAAAAAATCCGGGAGAGTTCCTCGGTGTTTTCGTTGTTTACTACGGGCACACTGAGATTGTTATCTTCATTTGCAGCACTTCTCGTGAGCTGTGATCCCGATTCCTGCCCTGCCTACGAGCTGTGAATTGCTAAATAAATTCGATTTCATTGTCCTTTAGGTACCAACCATCAATATTAAAAGATCCAAAACTAAAACCTGGTTTTAGGAAGCAAGAGCTCAGAACTTGGCTCAGGCCTGTCCCCTGCCACACAACCCCCAAACAAACCAGCCCAACAACCGCGCCGCGAAGAGAGTGGAAACTGAAATCAAAAATTAATATTCACAGCAATAACAAGAAGAAACTAAAGCGCGTTTTAACGACGAGAAGTAAAAAAAAAAAGCCGAATTTCCTCAGCACCCAACTTTCGCTAACCAAACCCCGCGTTTGTTTTTAAGGAGAAATAACCCGAAGTGACACCCGGCCTCGGTGCCTTTTTCACCCTCCCTATCGCAACGACACAACTATCGCGACTCGCAAGTTTCCTGCCTGCAACAACTCGCTCCGATCGCGGCTCCCGGGGCTCCTCCACACGCGGCTCCCGCCCCGGCGGGGCCCGAGCGCCCAACCCCGCCCGCCCCTTCCGCACCCCCGGCTCCTCCACCGCCTCACGACCCCCCTCACCTGCGCTTCCAGCGGGCCCGGAGCTCCCTGCCCC
>WEZZ01016778.1:55155-66986 GCA_013400585.1 Chloropsis cyanopogon
GATATTTTAATATTTATTTCAATATTTATTTTATATTTGTTTTTATATTTTTACCAAGCTCTTTAATGCCCAGAATGTTTTCACAAGCTAAAAACATTTCCAAAAATGTTATTAAATAACTGTAAGAATTTCTTTAATTTGCCAGAAATTTTAGTGCAGGAGGAAATGCAAATCCAGCTCTGATTTCAGTGGAGAAAATTCACAGAAAAAGGTTTTTCCTCATGCCTTTTTTTTGCTTTTATCCTTCAGCAAATTGTGATAAATCTGATTAATTCTGATTTACCTGCAGGTTTAATTGTGGATATTTAAATATTCCCAGAACAAGTCACAGGGATGTAACTCCATGAAGGAAAAGGAGAAGAAGATTTTGGCCAAAATCCAGGAGTTTGGAATGAAGAAAATTCTTAAAAATTAAAGATGGTGAGTGGCATTAAAAGATAGCAGGTAATAAAAGATAACAGATAATAAAAGAGAACAAATAATAAAAGATAACAGCAGGAGATGAAAAGCAGGAAATGAAACTTGGTGCTCTAAACCAGCTCCAAATGGACACTAAAAATAAATAAATAAGAAAAATATAAAAATTCCAATCCATTGGAATTTAATATTAAAACAAGAATTAAAAATACTGAGTTGCAGTAGGAAACTTGAAATCCTTCCCTCCAAAAATGTGTTAAAATTCCCTTTTCCTTGAAAAGAGCTGAAAGAACAGGACAGGACCTGGATTCAAGGAATTAATGTAGGGAAAAAAAGATTTTATGGACAGAACTTGTGACTTTTGGAGGTTTTTAGCTGCAGAATCACCATGTGAAGCTAAAAGTGGCTAGGAAAAAGCCAAAAGTTCCTAAAATCCAAGGAAAAAATGCTGGAATTCCTGAATTTCTTCAAGGAGATCTTTGGGGGGGGGATCTGTTCCCTATTAAAGCTGCCTCTGGAAGGAGCAGAGTTGTTAAAAATCCTCAATTTCCAAAGGGGCATCGACAGCTCTTGGGGAAAAAAAAAAAAAAGAAGAAGAAAATTTTAAAAAAAGGGATTTCTCCAAAGCAGATGTTGTTGGAGCTGAGCTCAAAAACAAAATTTGGAGTTCTTGATGGGCTCCAAAGTGTCCCTGTTTGTTGGGATTCCTGGCAGCTTTCCTGGGCAGATGGAGGTGATTGTGGAGTAATGGAAAATCCAGGCTTCCCACAGCGCTGGGATGTCTGCGTGGAGCTGCTGAGCCTCCACGAAAAGAGGGGAAAACGGGGAATTTTCAGGTTATCCCCTGGAAATCTGGAAATCTGTGCAGTTTGCTGCAGGTTTTTGATGTGCTGACAGCTGATTTCTCCTCAGGTTTTGTGTTGGTTTTTAATTTTGGGGCAGGCAGGGTTAAAGCTGAGGTGGGGTTTGTACCTTCAGATTTTCAAAATATCACTTAAAACTCAGGGATTTTGGAGTCTCACCCTGGCTTTTTCTGTGCTTTTGGTGTGAGGGAATAAACATGTTTACATTCTCTGCATAGAAAAGAAATCCTCCCAAGGAAATCCTTCTTTCCTGCTGTGGGAGAAATCTTAATTTGGCTCTTAAAGATTAAATAATGTAAGGAATCAATAATTGGGGTTTGGCTGAGTGTCCCAACGTGTCCAAGGTGTGTTTGGCCACACCAGGACTTCCAGGAGGGCTCCAGGACCAAACACCCTCACCCAAAAATGCCCTGAAATGGGAGAATTTCATTTTCTGGCCTCCATCCCTGAAGAATTCCCCTTTTCAGTCCCTTTTGATGTTAAATTTGCCCAGCTTGCCCTTATCTTTCCCTTGCAAATACTCCAAATTTGGAAAACAAGGAGTGCAAAGTCATTTATACCTCCACAGCTATGGAAAAAAGTGACATTTCATTAAGTTTAAGTTCCTTTTTGATTTTTTTGCTGAATAAAAATCAAACAGAATTGAGGGAACCCAAAAGGTGTTGGGTGTTGCAGCTGCTTTGCCATCGTGGAAGGCTTTCCGAGGAGCTGTGTTTGTCCTGTCTGGGGCTGGTTTTAGGAAGGGCAAGGAATGTTTTCCTTGCAGAATTCTGTGGATTTCTGGAGGAATCCAGCCAGGGCTGCCCTCAGGCTGTGAATGCTCCCAGTGTAGTTCTGTGAGGCCTTCCCAGAAGTCAGGAGCTCCTTGGAAATGAACCCAGGAATGCCATCAAACAGCCTGGGATGAGATCAAGGGGGCTGTGGGCTTGTCCCACATTCCCAAGGGGAACATTCCCGTCCCACCATGGCACCAACACCCTAAAACAGAGCGATCCTTAAACTCTGGCTCTGTCCCTACGTGCTGGGAAGGTTTCCCTTCATCCCACCAATGTTCAGGAGGGTTTTTTTTGCCAGGGATGATCACTTTTCCCTTTTTCCACAGCCTGGGGAGGGATCCTCCACCCCAAACTGGTGGAGCTGGCTCCTGTCACCGCCTCAGAGCGAGTGAGGATCGTGATGGAAACACCTCAGGAATAAAATGAGCAGGATGGCTTCTGAGGCAGTGCTGGAAATAGAAAAAATGTTTAATAAAAGACAAAATAACAAAGCTCTTACAGACCAAAACTGAGCCGGGGGTGAGAGGTTCTTGCTCCTGCTAAAACACCCCACAAAAGGAATTATTTCCTTTGTTCTTTTTCTGGTGAATTACCCAGGCAGGACCTCTTGGCCTCTGTCTGAGGTGAAGCCCAGCAGGTCCTGTGAGGTGTCTGTACCAAACTGGGAGAGAAACTTCTGGGCTTTTTGCCTTTTTGAGCAGGCAAAGAATAATTCAGTCACTCCATCAAGAGGGGGCCCATTCCTACAGGAAGGGTCTGGAGGAGCCGTGGAAATTCCGAGATCAGGAATTTTTCCCTGGGATTCACACTCCAGAGGCTGCCACAGGTGCTCTGGTGGAAGTGGAGCCTGCTGGAAGTGCTGGATTCTCAGCAAGGCCTGAGGCAACACAGCCAACCCGTGGAGGAGTCTGGAAACTCTGAACTGGGGCTGGTTTTGCTAAAAATGGCACCACTGGCCTTGATTTATGGACAAACAGAAGTTTGCAAACGGCTTCGGGAGCCTGGCCCAGAAATCCATCAGCCTGATGTCATGTGGAGAGGGCCCAGAACACAGAATTATTTTTATGGAGTTGTTAGCAAGTGTTATTAAAAAATTGAAATGTTCAATTGGAATATTTTTTCTTGGCTATAGGATGAGGGCAGAGCAAAAGTTCTGGAATGGATGTGGACAAGATATTCCAGTTCCAGGCCACCCTTCCTGGCTCCAGATGAGAGCACGGCCTTGCTGGAAGAGGGGATTGCAAAAGGGGAGATGTGAGGGAGGTCTGCAGAGCAATAATTTTAAACAGCACTTCAGCCATGATGTCATTTCAGCTGAAAAATAATGTTCAACTTTGGGCAAGCAGAGCCCGGGGCCGGCGGCCAGGGTGGGGAGGAACTGCAGAAAATGGAAAGTCCAAAGCGTGGAAGGTCATGGTGGAAACCAAACCAGAATAACCCTGAGGAAAGGTGGAGAAAAACCCTGGAATTTTCTGTGAGCATGTGGGTTCCGAGGAAATGGAGGGAAGGAAGGTGTTCAAACCCTGGACAGGGTTTTCACTCCTCTGTCTGGAAGTCAGAAGGTAAATCCTGGAGGAGCTGGAGCACAGGAGCAGCCTGAAGGGTTGTTGTGATCCCAGACTGTGATCCCGGAGTGATCCCGAGCTCTTCTCCTGGGATTTAACCCAAATCCACCCAAAATCTGCGCCCACCTCCTTGCCTGAGGAGGCCAAAAGGCTGAAACAACCAAAGGATGTTGTTCCAGTGGATTTGGACATCAAAAATATCATCTGAAATCTGCTTTGTGATGGGCTGAAGTGGAGGATCACCCTCAGGCCAAGCTGTAGGATCAGCCCTTTCCATGGGGTTTAGAATGAATTCCCACTAATCCAGCCCTAGAAAGCTGAGCCTTGGTCAGCCTTGGATAAAGCCTCGCACATTTTGTCCTTTTTTTTGTTCCCTGTTCCACCACAAACCTCAGCTGGGAAAAAAAAAAACACAACAAAGCAAGCAAAGGAAGGGGCACCTGCAGCTGGAAATGACAAAAAGCTCCTGTTCTAGGAGGAGATTTAGGACTTGGAGCTCCCCAGGAACAACTTCTCTTCCCGCTGTGCTGGGAGCCAGGAATGAGCTCAGGCTGTGAGATCAGGTTTTGCTGAGTCCACAGGGTTGGGCTTGTTCATTCCTCTTCTCCAGAAGTTCCCCTCTCCAAGCCATGCCTGGATTTTTGATTTCCTTGGGAAATCTCAGCATTTTGTGTCCTGGACACTCAACTCTGCCAGCAGAAAAGTCGCTTTTGTTATTCCCATTTCTCCACCTGAGGTTCCTGGAATTGTGAGAGCTTTTCCTGGAAGAAGTGGATTTTTTATTTCCTCGGGAAATCTCAGATTTTTGATTTCCTTGGGAAATCTCAGCAGTTTTTGCTGCATTTTGTGTCCCGGACACTCCACTCTGCCAGCAGAAAAGTCGCTTTTGTTATTCCCATTTCTCCACCTGAGGTTCCTGGAATTGTGAGAGCTTTTCCTGGAAGAAGTGGTGGAGGCTGGAATGGCTTGTGCAGAAAGCACTCCAAGGCTGAAAGGATGTCCAGGAGGCAGCTGGGATTTAGGGAGAGCTCCTGGAATTCTCCCTCCTGGTGGGTATTTCTCTGGCTGTTGATGTCACACCCAACGTGCTCTGGCTCCAGGAGAAGTTCAGGGAAGAACCTGACCCTGTGCTGGCCGAAAGGAATTGGAATTTTATGGAGGGAACGCTGCAAAAATGCAGAGGATTGATCTGATTTCCATCTGGAATTCAAATTAAAGGGATTTGGGACCGTCACAATCAGGCCAAAGCTGTGCCCTTGCAACTTTGGGGTTGGGAAGAGCAGTTCAGATGAAGCAAGGAGTGACTCTGGATCTCTCCACAGCCCACGATCCTGAAAATGATGATGGAAAAAGAGCAGCTTCGCCCTCGAGGCTGTTTGTCAGCTCTGGGTGGGGTCAGGAGAAGGCACTGCCAGCACTCTCCAGAGCCAGTTCATTGCTGGGGCTGAGATTTTCTGGAAAACTCCAGAGGTTTGGGTCAGTCTCCATCCTCCTTCTTTCTGGAGAGCTTCCCACCCCTTGTGAGCCTGCACACGCCGTTTTTCCATTTCTCTGGAAGTGACCAAAAACCCCAAAACAAGCCCAGAGCCTGGATGATGCTGAATTTTCCTCTGAGCTCATCGAGGATGTCCAAAGCAGCACCATTTGCAGATGGGGCCAGGAATCTGTAATGTCTCAGAGCTGAGCAAAATAAAACCTGTGTGAGGGAAGAGATGGGTGATAAGGGGAGCTGAGGGGGTGGGAGCCAGGAAAAAAATGGATTTGGGAGCCAGTGGTTGTCCCAAAAACCATGAGAGGGTGAAATGAGTGTTTCCAGAGTGCAGCTGTTTGTTTGAACCTCTTTAATGAATTATTTTGATTTTACATTTGTTAATTACCTTCAGGAAGGAGCTGCAGCTTCAGACTGAGAAGATTCTCCTGCATGGAAGTGTTTCCCAACTGCTCCAGGTTTTTATTTCTGATATTTTCTCTCTTTCTTATTTGGAAATTCATCTTTTTATTGGAGGAAATCTTTCTCTGGAGAGAGACAAAGTTCTCTTGAGAGTGTCCCTGTCCTTCCCCACGCCCAGAGCAGCTCTGTGCATCCATCCTGGTCACAGCCAGGATTATCCTTGCTGGAAAACCTCTGGAATTCCTCAGGAGATCCCTGGAGAGGGGACACAGGTGAGGAACTGACACCCAGGGCTCGTCCTGGGGTTGTCCCTGTCTGCTCAGCCCCCAGGAGCTGGAATCCTCCTGGGCTCAGGATTTTGGGAGCAGTTCCCAAAGGAATTAAAAGCTGTTTTTTGGGGAAGAAAACTTCTTCTGGTCTGCTGGGGATGAAAAATCAGCTCCAAGGGGGAGACAGGCAGAAAGGATCGAGACAAACTCTGCTCCACCACCCCCAGAAGAGGGAGAATTTGATAATAAATCCATTTTCTTATTCAAGATTCTCATTTTGCCTTAGGACAACGAGACCACTTCAAAGAACAGCATGGAAAATTTGCTGCTGCTTCCTCTACCCCTCTTTTCTTTGTGTTCTTCACAAATCTTCCCCGTTCCACAGGAAAAAAACCCCACCTAGCCTGGAGAATTCGCATTGGAATTCAGAAAGGTTTTCTCCCCCATTTTCCTATATAAGAAAAAGCCCTTTTTCCTCACACAAGTGTTAAATGACTCCTATTAAAACCGAATTTAAGTGAATTTAAGTGAATTTAATCTCTTCCTGAGACGAGACAGAGAATATTACATTCAATAATCAATTTATTTCCCCCCTTTTCTCTGTCCCACTCAGTATTTCCAGTTGGGAGAAAGGGAATTAACACACAGCGATCGATCCTTTCTTCCTCCTCTTACAACTTAAATCTCATTTCCAGCAGGGAAAAGGTTTCTGTCTCCTGCCAAGAGCTGGCTGCAAAATCATTTGTACAGAGCACCTCTTTGATCACTGGTGTCCTGAAAAGACCTGATTGCTGGGTTTGCCTTTTTCCAGCTGTTAAATTATCCCAGATCTCTTCCTGCTGGATTTCTTGAGGGGTTTTTTAAATGGAAAAAAGGAAAATTAGGAAGGGAACCCCAGCCCCTGTTGCAGTCAGTGAGAGGAAGAGGCGAGAGAAGTGGCATTAATGTTGAATTAATTAATTAAAAGTTGATTTTTGCTGTGTGTTCAGGAGATTTGGGCAGGTTTCCTTAAGAAAACCCCTGGCATGGGAAATCTCCTGGGGTTCCCTTGGGATGCCCATGGAAGGGGCAGCTCTGGGGGCAGCGTGGCCTCAATTCCTGGGAAAGGCAACTCCCAGCTCCCCACTTCCCATCCCTCTGGGCCAGGACAGGCTGAGAAATCCCGATTTTCCCTCAGGGACGTGCCCAGCTCTGTCTCCAGGGCATCCATTCTTCAGCTCTTTGTGAAAAACAAGATTTTCTCTGGAGTTCCAACCCGAATATTTCCCTTTTTGCCTGGATTTGCTGTGTTCCCTGTCGCTGTTTTTAGGGGTGAATTTTGTCAGGTTCCTCGGGATCCCCCCTGTGGAAAGGAGCGATGGAAGCTCTCTCCTGGATGTCCCCAGGAGGCAGCAACCTGAGGACACCAAATCCTCGTCGGGGTCACAAAAATGCCATCCTCGGGGTCACAAAAATGCCATCCTTGGGATCACGAAAATGCCATCCTTGGGGGTCACAAAAATGCCATCCTTGGGGTCACAAAAATGCCATCCTCGGGGTCACAAAATGCCATCCTTGGGGTCATAAAAATGCCATCCTCGGGGTCACAGAAATGCCATCCTTGGGGTCACAAAAATGACATCCTTGGGGTCACAAAAATGTCATCATCGGGGTCACAAAAATGCCATCCTCGGGGTCACAAAAATGCCATCCTTGGGGTCACAAAAATGCCATCCTCGGGCTCGCAAAAATGCCATCCTCGGGATCACAAAAATGACATCCTTGGGATCACGAAAATGTCATCATCGGGGTCACAAAAATGTCATCATCGGGGTCACAAAAATGCCATCCTCGGGGTCACAGAAATGCCATCCTTGGGGTCACAAAAACGCCATTTTTCTGTCAAAATGTGAATTTCTGTGCAGCTCCAGAGCCCTCCAGCAGCGAGGAGATTCCCAGGATCCCTCAGCTCCAGGGTTCTGCCTGTCCAGGGGTCAGTGCCAGATGTTCCTTCGGAGTTCATAATTCTTGGGATGTGTTCAAAGCCAGCTCAGAGCTCCCTGAGAGAGCTCCCAGAGCTATTAAAGCGTGGACGTGCTGTCTGCCCACCTCCAGCGTGATCTCAGAGCCCGGAGCACTTCCAGTCCTGCCTGCGAGGAGCCAATTCCTGTTTACTCCTGCCTGCAGTTCCAAAATTCAGCTCTGACCGCAGAGATCGATGGGATGATCATTTAGGGGAATGGATGCATCATTTAGGGGAAGAGGAAAAGCCAGGCTGCTTCGGAGAGTTTTTGTTTTTAAAGCTCTGCCATCCCGGAGGGTTTTGGGAACGTGGAGCTGTAAATCTGTGTTATTGTCATTATGGCTCTGGGAAGTGTTTTTCAGGAGAAAATCCCAAAATAAAAAAAATAAAAAGAGAGATCACAGCCAAAGGACTTCTAGTGGGAAAAGCTGAAGACTTTGAGCACTAAAGTCCCAACAATTCCCAGCAAGCAGCGATGGCTTCGCTCTCTCATCACTTTGCACTTCCCTCAGACAAAACATCCCTCAGCCTTCCCCGCTTTTCCAGCACAATTCCAGTTAATTATTCCCGGTTTCCTGCGCTCCCGCTGGCTGCCGCAGGAAGAGGAGCTCATTGTTCCAAACGGCCTTAATCCAGAGCTCAGAAATCTTTTCTTGTCCTCGCTAGAAAACGCCGTGAATAGTGAAGGAAAAAATGCGGGCTGTTTCCTGCGGGGTTCCACCGCCCCTCCTGGGGCTGCGATTGCGCCACGGGTGTCGCTGAGGAATCGCCGGGAGCGGGGTGGCTCCGGCGGCATTCCCGCATCCCCAGCCCCGCGAGGGGAGCCGGCTCTTCCCGATCCCAGCTCCCCTGGGATTGTCACCCTTTGCTCTTCCCGATCCCAGCTCCCCTGGGGTTTGTCACCGATCCCAGTTCCCCTGGGATTGTCACCCTTTGCTCTTCCCGATCCCAGTTCCCCTGGGATTGTCACCCTTTGCCATTCCCGATCCCAGCTCCCCTGGGATTGTCACCCTTTGCCATTCCCGATCCCAGCTCCCTGGGGTTTGTCACCCTTTTCTCTTCCTGATCCCAGCTCCCCGGGGTTTGTCACCCTTTGTGGCTGAGGAGTTGGTGGGATTTTCCTTGGCCTCCTGGCCTGGGCTTGGTGAAGTCCAGATGGATTCCAGGTGTTCTCCTGGGACAGGATGCTGCTGACAGCAGCTGGTTGGGATCACCAGGAGTGTCCGGGAGGAACTGAGGAGATTTGGGATCCAGCAGAGCTCCTGGGTCCTGGTTTAACCGAGGATTGTGCCCAGGGTGATCGCCAGGAATGTCCGGGAAGAACTGAGGAGATTTGGGATCCAGCAGAGCTCCTGGTTTAACCCAGGATCGTGGCCAGGGTGATCCAAGATCCCTGGTTCTGGACAGACCTTGGAGCTGGCACTTGTCATGGTTGTCACCTCCACTGGTGCCACTGGTGTCACTGGTGTCACCTCCACTGGTGCCACTGGTGTCACCTCCCCTGGTGTCACCTCCCCTGGTGTCACCTCCCCTGGTGTCACTGGTGTTCCCGGGCAGATTCCCGGGGTGTGCTGCAGGCGCCCCGCTAGCCCAGCCCGCCTGGAGGGTCTCCAGCAGACTGAAGGTCCTTCCGAGCCTGGAATTCTGTGATCTGAGGTGGAACCAGCCTGAGCCACTTCATGGCGAGCAGCTCCATCAGGAACCCCGCAAAGAAATCAGAATTCCATCTGCAAATTCCCAAAATACTCCATGGGAACAGCCCGGATCCTCCTTTCTGCCCCCGGCTCCCAGACAAAACAAAACCCTCGCAGCTGGAGCAGGATCCTCCTTCCTGCCCCACCTTTCTGCCCCAGACAAAACAAANTGTCCCCCTCCCTCCCCCCCCTTTTTTCCCCAAAAAAAAAAAAAATCCTTTTTTTTTTTTTTTTTTTTTTTTCTTTTAAAAGCCTGCACAAACAGGATTGTCCAGCTTGATCATGTTCACATCCCGATTTCACCCGTTGCTAAAACACAATCCCAACAAACAGATCCCGAAAGGATCCACTCGGAGCTGCTGAGCTAACAACACAGGGGTATTAATTTTAATTTTAATTAATTAATTAACCGTGGACAGCATGGACAGCAGATCATTTGAGATAAACACCCAGAGAGTGATGCAAATGCTAAAAATAAATTATAAAAATCTTATAAATAAATCAAATAATCTGTGGGAAGAGCAGCCCATCCATGGAATAATCCATGCAGGAACCCTGTCACAGCTCTGAGGAGTCCCAGCCTGCTGCAGTCTGCTTTGTGTCTCTAACTCTGAATTCCTCAGGAAATCAAGGCATTTAAGACCTTTTAAAAATCACTTTATTGCTTTTTTTCCATTTAATCAGTGGCAAAGTGAATTAGACCTGGAGGCAGCTCCATTGTGCAATTTATCCTTAATTTTTTCTAACTTTAGCCGTCATGTTTTTTTAATTTATAGGGTTTTTTTTTCACTTTAGCTTTAATTTTTTCACTTTATCCTTAATATTTTTCACTTCATCCCTAATTTTTTAACTTCACCCCTAATTTTTTTCACTCTGTCCTTTATTTCTCCAGCTGTTTTCTTCCCTATTTATGGAATTTGAGCCATGGCAAGGCTGGGCCAGCAGCAGAGGAAGACAGGGACAGACACCTTCAGACCAGGATGGTTCTTTCAAGTAAGATTGGACTTCAAACATCATTTTAATTAGGATTTATTAGGATTTATTGAGATTTATTGGGACTCCAGGATCCTAGGAAAGCATGGAATTGCAATGCAAGTTTTGCAAACCACGGTGAAGGGACAAATCTGCTCTTGGGGAATGAAAAAAAGGAGGAATGGGCTCAAAGTGCATCCCTGAAACTGGGAATTTCCCCTGCCTGCATCCCCCTGACTGGAAACATTTAAAACCAGGGGGGGAGAAACCTTTGGAAGCCCAAACTGGGAGGAAAACGAGAAGTTTTTTCCTCCATAATTTGGTTTTTTACACCATAAATGCTTCAGAGCCCCTGTGAAACCCTTCTCACCCCATCTCCAGGCCAGAGATGTTTTCCACTTATTTTTAGAACCTGACCTTCCAAGGCTGAAAAATAACATTTTCCTCCTTCTGACTTTTGTCCTTCACTTGGCAGAGGCCTCTTCAAAACAGAGAAATGGAAAATATTTCAACTTTCAGGCAGCAGGAGCTTCACTTTTTGTTGTTTGTTTGTGAGCTCCTCTCATTTGTGATGTCAACTCTAGGCAGGAAAAAAAGGTGTAACGAACCTGGCAGTGCCCAGGTCCAAAAAAAACCAAATAAACATTTTCTGCTCCATATTTTGGATTTTTTTTTTTTAAATCAGTAAAGCTTCAATAATAAACAACAAACACCTCCAAGCTGGGAGATGTTTCCCCATCAGCTCCTTCTGAATTTTGGGTTTTTTTCAACAGGAACAAGCAAAGTTTGCTGCTCTGCTCCTGTTGGAGATGGTTCGCAGGGAATTCACAGCTGGATTTAGAAAGGAATCNAGGAACTGAGGAGATTTGGGATCCAGCAGAGCTCCTGGTTTAACCCAGGATCGTGGCCAGGGCGATCTGGGATTCCTGGTTCTGGACAGACCTTGGAGCTGGCACTTGTCATGGTTGTCACCTCCACTGGTGCCACCTCCACTGGTGTCACTGGTGTCACTGGTGTCACCTCCCCTGGTGTCACTGGTGTTCCCGGGCAGATTCCCGGGGTGTGCTGCAGGCGCCCCGCTAGCCCAGCCCGCCTGGAGGGTCTCCAGCAGACTGAAGGTCCTTCCGAGCCTGGAATTCTGTGATCTGAGGTGGAACCAGCCTGAGCCACTTCATGGCGAGCAGCTCCATCAGGAACCCCGCAAAAAATCAGAATTCCATCTGCAAATTCCCAAAATACTCCACGGGAACAGCCCGGATCCTCCTTCCTGTCCCACCTTTCTGCCCCTGCTCCCAGACAAAACAAAACCCTTGCAGCTGGAGGCAGGATCCTCCTTCCTGCCCCACCTTCCTGCCCCAGACAAAACAAAAATCCTCTTTTTT
>WEZZ01016779.1:1014-39101 GCA_013400585.1 Chloropsis cyanopogon
AGCCTTTATATTTTACCTACAGAAAACAGTGATCTTCTCTTGGTATCAAGGGATACACTAACACATTTACAAATACTGAGAGAGGCAAAAATCTTCCATCCAATTCAGAAAACCCCCTCAAACTCAAATCCAAGATGTGAGTTAGGTTTTGAGCTCATTAATTGAAAGGTTTTCCACATTCAAAAAGGGGGATGGAGGGANACCTCAGAACCAGGTATTTCCTTCCAGGGCACCTTTATTCGCTTCCCTGTCAAGTAATTCATCGACTTTTTAGAAATTGAACATCGACTTCTAAAAAATATCACTTAGATTGAACTGTGAACTTTTTGAGTAAGGAGCAATGCTAGCAAGCATTGTCCACATTTTGTTCTCTCTCACGGGGTACACAGTACTTACATTGATAGTTTTGGGTGGTCTGTACTGTACCTTATTTACTGCAACATACTCTAGTCTTTGAAAGCATTCCACTGTGTTCCTTTTCAAGATGGCTTTCATCCTCCAGTGCTCTCCAATCATATGAGTTTTCCCCACAGTTGTCCAGTCTACCACTGCAATCCCATTTGAAATACACAGTGCCATATCCTAAAGATGACTTCAGTCCATAAAGGGAGTTTTTGACTGATTTGTCCTGTCTTAGAGAAGATCTTGGTGGCTTGAGATCCATTAGTTGTAGGTAGAATTGTGCGGTGTGTACACTATAATCTGCCAGATCTTCTATGGGCTCTGATCTATAGGAAGACCCATGATTGTGGTGGCTGTTAAGGCAGATTGTATCCCTCTGCTCTCTTCCACAACCTTCCTCTACTGGATCTGCAGCCACATACTTTAGCCAGATTAAAATGTTGGAGGCTATGCCCAACCCCTGCCAAGTCTTGTAAAGTAGTCCTTGGATCCCAGAGATCTTCTGGCTTTATTAATTTCAACCACGGCTTCCTAAAGAGTATAAAAGGCCTTTGACAATCTTTTTTTGCCAGGTTACCTCAGTGCACCTCAGTGCACATAGCATAATGAGTCTTTCCATGTATTTGAATGTTTCATATCCAGAAGAAACCCTTGTTGAGGTACTTGCAAATCCTCAGGCTGCATCAAGTGCAGTGTATGGCTTGAGGTCCATAGCCTCAATACAAAAATTACCTTTGTGATGTACATGTTCCATTCAAAAAATGTATTCCCTGCAGGAAATGCAGGGAGAATGCAGGAAATGCAAAAAGGATTCCTGTCATGCCACCAGATGATTTGGTAGTTGTGCGTCATCATAAACCTGCAGTGTTTGTTTTCTTTACAGATCAAAGCCATTATTTAGATAAGTTACTTTAGCAATAATCACATTCCCATAATGGGAAGTAGAAGAATTTTCCATTGTACTCTTGGCTTTTGCTAACATCCAGTGCAAATCTGTTTGCTTTTCATAGGTGTATCTAAAGAACTGCTGGATGAGTTCTTTGGAAAAGCTAAGCCTTTATATTTTACCTACAGAAAACAGTGATCTTCTCTTGGTATCAAGGGATACACTAACACATTTACAAATACTGAGAGAGGCAAAAATCTTCCATCCAATTCAGAAAACCCCCTCAAACTCAAATCCAAGATGTGAGTTAGGTTTTGAGCTCATTAATTGAAAGGTTTTCCACATTCAAAAAGGGGGATGGAGGGACAAACCTGAGTGCCTCAGGGATATAATTCTCTACTTTTTCCATCCAGTTCCAACAAACCCAGGCAACCTGGGGAAATTCAGACCCTACTTGATGTCTCTTTCCACAGAGCTCACTCCTGAGGCAGCTGGGCTGGCTGGCTATTTTGTGGCCACTGCAAATGTAGATGCATTCAACACAGTTCTTGACCAGCTAAAAATGTGAATGTGAATCTGAGACCTTTGGATCCTGGATTTATAAAGTAGTGGTGTGTCTGTCTAATTGCATGTATGTGACTACCTGCAGTGGGACTGAACCATGTGTTTAGTAGGGACTGAGAGGCGCCTGGCTGAGACATTTGGTTTATTGCCATGCAAAGAGAAGCCTTTTCATACTGAGTGTAACACTCCCATGTATCTGTGGTTTGATCGGGTCATTTAACTTCTCTACCTTGGTTGTTTCATTTGAGAAGCCAGATTGCTAGGGCTTGCATTTTTGACAAGTGGTGTAGGAGGATTAATTCATGAGTGTGCACCCTGGACTTCAGACAAGCCTACCAGTATGAAAAACTATAATTAAGATAGCTTGTCCTGTACTTGAAAACACTTGCACATAGCCTTATTTTGAGCACAGCTGACTGTTTGCCACTAGTACTTAAGGCAGTGAAGGTTGAATGTGTTCAGTAGGACTGGAATCAGACTAAAAATTTACTTTTAAGACAGCCAGTGAAAATCTAAAGTTTGGGAAGAACCAAGAGAGATTCCAAAGACCGAGGCAGGTAGTGACAGCTTTCCACTGATTCCAGCAGGCTTTGAATGAAGCTTGTATCTCCCACAACTGTCTTGGATAGTTATCACTTCCTCACTGTACATACTTCTTCATCTTCTCCTTTTCTCAGAAAACAGGAATCCACCAAGTTCTTCAAGCCAGAAGAGACTATTTCTGACATCAAGGAAAGGGAAGAAAACAGCATGTTGCTTCTGTACCTAGCTATCAAAATCTAGTAGTCTAATTAAAAATATATAAATGGAAAAAAATTGTGAAGGATTGGAGCACATACTTGTGGAACTGAGCAGTTTTTTCCTTGGGCTGATTTTTGAGTTGGATTTGATCTTGAGATAATTAGGGAGTTGTAAAGCTGGCTTGATGGAATTGTAAGAAGTCAATATGGCAGTGGATAAAAAAATCAAGTTTTTGGAAACTAAATAAATAAGAATTTTTGGATTTGAGGAAATCAGGAACAGCACATCTGTTCCACCTGTAGGTGCTGGATCCACATTGTGGTGAGTGATAATGACCAATAAATAACAGCCAAGGCCCACCAACAGCCTTGGTTGTTCAGATAAAACCTGCTTTGGAGGAAATTGAATCTCCATGCTAGAGTATTGCATTTTCCATTTCATGCCTTCTGCATTCCTGGTGAGGATCTTCTGGAGATAAGGGGAAGGAAGAGATGGATGCTGTTTGGCAGCTACTCTGGCTTTTGGAGCAGGCATCTGGGGTACAGAGGAAGATACATGAAATGGTGAAAACTAATGCTGCAGTTTATAGCACGGGAGCAGGTGAGAGCTGCTTTACCCAGTTGCTGATGGAAGAGTAAGGCTGAGGCAAAGAGTAGGGGGAGCAAATGTGATAAGAGCAACTAATTCAAGGGGGAAAACGGTAGGAAAAAAAAGTTGAAATGCAAAATGGTGGTCCTTGGCTAGAGCAGGGTGTGCCCAGTTAAACGTGGCATTTGGCACAACTGCAAAATTGTGGGAATAAATGAGAGTGGGGCAGGTAGGAACTTCCTACATCCTTCCTGCTGCTTCAAGTAATATGAAATGTCAAGTTTGTGTCCCTGTCTCATTGGTGAAGTGTTGGCTCCAGGCTATGGGCAGGGTGGTTAACAATTAGCTGGGGAAAGAGCAATATTAATAAGATAAATGATTGCTAAGGAGATAGGGAGCATGAGTGCTGAGATGTATGGCAGTGAGGCCGGGACTCTTCACCAATAGGGCAGCAGTGCTACAGAGCAGGAGCCCAGGGGGACTCAGAGCTCCAGTGCTGGGGAATGGGTTTGAGTGCTGTACGAAGCCAGGGCTGTAAGGAGCAAGAGGGGGAGTTTGGTTGTGAGGAAATGAGGTGGTACAGGAGACAGTGGACATTTAGAGGATGCATACTGACATTAATTTTTGGAGAGAGAAGAGACAGAGATGAAAAGTTTGAAAGGAGGTCTGATGTCTTTGGAGAAGAGCAAGAAATTGTAGAAAATTTACATGAGAAGAGAGGTGGCCAGTTTTCCATCCACACACTCACTATGTGATGCCAGGCATATGCTCTCTGTCTCTTGTTGCAAAGCTATGCCTCCCTTCTCCCCTGTGTCCTCCCAGGCACCTCAGGGCTCTTGCTTTTCTAAGGCTTTCCATCCGTTCATATGACCCTTCCAGGCTGATATTAGCCCAGTAGGCTGTGCAGCAGCCTTGTGTGGCAGGCTGCCCCAACAAACCAGCCAACCACAGACGAAGAAAACACCCTACTCCCCCGTGCTTGGTGATACAGCCCAGCGTGCAGCAGACAATGGCTGTTACCATGGTGTTGCATCACAAGAGCGGCTGTCTCTGGTGTCACACTCTGGCTGACACATGATACTTCTGTCTCGAGTCTTTTTCAGTTTTGGCTCCTGTCCTCTGCTGTGTGAATGAATTGTGTTTTCCTTTGTTTAGAAAATCTGCTGAGAGATCTACCAGCTGAGGCCTTCCAGTTCTGACCAAAGCCAACAATGATCTGTTCACACTGGCTAGGCTCACTCTGTCCCAGTGAAATGGGCTTATCCCCATTTAACTTTCCACCTGTCATTTGTGACTGATGTGTGCTCGCTGCCTGGGCAGAGCTGGGCAGGGATGTGGATGTGCTTGTCCATTTCCAGCTCTCTGCTGTCAACACCCATTGCAGATTTGTTTAAGCAGAGGAAGTGATCTTGTTAGTACTTTTCTTCAGAGCAATGTTGTTCGCATTTTTGACTGGAGCATTTCAGCCAGAGGCTGCTGTATGAACATGCCAGAGTTACAGGCCATAATTATCTCATTTTGGGGAGGAGAGTGGGGTGTTATGCTTTGTGTTTTCCCAGCTCTGAAGGCTGTTTGTTGCATGTCAGTGTGACACACAATTGTAGCTGCAGCAGGGCTTCTCTGACTTGGGTTTTCCAGATGCTGACAGTCCTGTAAAAAGCTGCTGTCTACCCTACCAAAAAGAGGCCATTGAATAAATGTTCTTTTCCCCTCATGTCTCACTGGCTTTTTATCTGATGTGCAGTCTTGGTCCTCTGAACCATCTGTAGCAGGATAAAGAAGACACTCATGAAAATAAGGGAAAATTGTACAGAAGACTCAACAGGAGTATGCCAGGGTCTAGGGAAGCCAAAACCATAAAGCCACCATATCTTGGCTTGAAATGTATGGTTCCCTTGATGATAGCATACCATACAGTTACAGTATTTGGCACCTCCTTTTGGAGCTCAAGACCAGAAAGACTTCTGTGAGACTGGCTAAGGGTTCCATAGAAAGAATAATGCTCTGCAGAATCATGTATGTTGTTCAGGAGGGTAAAAGGACCATTTCTCTTCACTGAAATACAATATCTCCTCACCTGTGTGTTTGAATGCACTTTTGAACACCATTGCTGATATTTATGCAAAACATCCTTTTTTCTTGTGGCTGATAGACTAGATGTGCTACTTTGCTAATGAATCCATCTGGTTACCAAATGCAAGCACAAAGTAGAGATGGCAGAAGGAATCAGTGAGTCTGGGGCAGTTGGGGCTCGGAGTGGAAGACCCCTAAGTGTAGCCATGCTTAGGCAGAGGTTTTTCACTTATTTTGAGATGGCCTTTGATAATTGGATTCAACAGATGAATATAAGCTTCAGTGCTTCAGCCTGAGAAAGAAAGCTGTCACTTTCCTTATATGATTCCCTTGCTTTTCTACTAGGCACTGTATCCTCTGGGAAGGAGCTAGAGGAGATGTGAGTGCCAGATTGACTTGTGGGGCTGATGGTTCTGGTGTGATGCATGCTCTGCAGTACAAGGCAGTGTGTCCTTGTTGAGCTAGGGCAGAGTTAATTTCTTCTCAGTAGCTGTTACAGGGCTGGGTTTTGATTCAGTGTGAGAATAGTGTTGATAACACATTGATGGTTTGCCAAGTTGTAGTTATCCTAAGTTAAAGACTATTTTTCTCTCGTCACATGCTCTGCCAGGGAGGCAGTACACAAATGAAAGTTGGAGGGAGCATGGCCGGGACAGGTGACCTGAACCAACCAAAGGGATGTCCCACACCACAAAATGTCATGCTTGGTATACAAAATGGGGGAGTTTCCTGGGAGGGCAGGTGATATTGTTTCAGAAAGGGGAGGTCTGGCTCAGTCAGTGGGTGGTGAGAAATTGCATTGTACATTACTCAATTCTTTTTTATTATCATTGTTATTATTTACCGTTATTAGATTATTTTCCTTTATTTTCACTATTAAACTGTTCTTATCTCAACATACAGGCTTTATTTGATTCTCCTCCCCATTCCACAGGGGTGAGGGAGGAGAGGGGAGGAGGCTGAGTGAGCAGCTGCATGGTGCCTTGTTTCCATCTGGGCTTAAACCATGACACAGTAAAAGAACTCTTCCCTCATATTCTCCCAGTGCCAAATCTATCTTTCCCATATGGATGACATTGCAAAGAAACCAAAATGTGATTCTGCTCTTTACCCTTTATATGGCAAGTTGGGGGAAGGGAAAGAGTCTTGGTGATTTGATTCCTAGAAAACTCCGTCTAATGATCTAATGTGGCAAAAATCCAGACAGAGAAACAACACCGAGCTCCTGGGAACTGGCTGAAATTTCCTTTTCCCTGCCTCCACTGTTGGTGTTCCCCTTGCTGGAGTATCCTGAATTCCTAGACCCGGCCTCTTGCTTGCCTGTCAGGAGCAGGATGGAGGGCTTTCCCCCATCCAGAGAGAAGGCTAGGTTGTACCCTTAGTGCTGGGGAGCAGCAGGAGCAGGACTTGCTAGGGCTTGGTAACCCCGGAACAACCGGCTATTTCTCTGTCACTTTTGGAGATGCTTGGGAAGAACACGGCGGACATCAATCTGGTTGGAACACTTCCTCATGGTCTTCATTCTGTCAAACTTTCAGTTGGACCCCTAAGTTACACCATGATTGCTGCATTGGGCTGCCACTTTTGGAGGTAGTTGGCAAAGAAAATCTTTAATGACTTGTCTCTGCTGTGGGCTTATCAGTTCCACACAAACATACAGGAGCTGTGGCTGTTTGCTGGGGAGGGGATGGCAGCCTGTTTAGAAGGTTGTACCCCCTACAGATGGCCTGACTACAGAACCCTGCAGCCCTTTCTAAAAAGAAGGCCAAAGTGACAGATTTGCTAGACATGGGGAAGAGTAAGGGTTAAGATTAAGAGAGGACGTGACAGTAGAGACTCATGAGGTAACCAAGAACCTTCCAAAGCAGGGATATTCAGCAGGATTTTCTGGGTTCTCCAGTTTGACTTGGGCTAATAAGGAGATTTCTAAAGACTCACTCTGCTGGGAAGACGCTAGTGCTGTGAAGTCCCTGGTTTTGGAAGTAAATATAAAATTGGAGATCCCCACAATCTGATGGATAGAATAAAAAATTTGAGATTTCCCATCAAATGGTCTAATTCTGGCTAGTTAAAGGGCTCCCTGGGCAGGGAATGTTGGTCATTTCCTTTCCTCCCAATGAACATGTCAGATGGAGGATGGAGTGAAGTGAAATCTCTGGATTGTTTCCTGGCCATAGCAAGACTCTAGAGAATTGTCCATGAGTGAAGGAGCAGGACAAGAGTCAGTTAACCCATAAAAGGGAAGTTTCCAGGAGCTCTGAGGCCAAACAAACCTGTCAAGCTGTGAGGAAAAAGCCAAGAGAAGAATGGTGATACTGTCGTGGCTAGCAGCATACACCTTCTGACAGTGAAGCTGGCTAACTAGCCAGTGTGTCCACCGGCCTTTTCCATGCTGTAGCTGTCACCCGGGATATTACTATAATAATTTATTCCTGGTTCTTCTAAAAAAATAATAGGAAGGTTACCATCTTTACACATGCTGTTTTTCTTACTCTGTACTCACCTCTAAGTTTGCTGCTCCCCTTGTGCTGTTGCAGCTTCTTTTCCACCTTTAATTCAGAAAAAAAAATTGGTTGTGATGGCAACTATGTTTTTCTGAGTAAAACAGAAAAAAAAATGTTTTCCCAGCTGTTTCCAGAAAATCCAGATACACAAGGAAAATCCAATAAATTATTAACTCTGTCTTTCCATCTGTAGACAGGGGTGTTTCTGGTTAGGCTTTTTAAATGGTATTATTTTTTATATCCCTAGCCTTCTTCTCCCTCCAGACAAAAGAGAGTCTCTTTGATTTGAAATGCAATGTCCTGAGAAATTTTATGGTGAGTACCTGGATGATTGCTTACTTGTGGTTTTCTGCCTTTTGAATAAGGCAAGATTATTTGGAGTGAGTTTCCTGTACTAATGAGCAAGACAGCAACTTTATTGGACAAAAATGGCAGAGTTTATGCATTGGTTACTCTTTACAGAATACTGATTTTAATACACTTGTTTTTTTTATTTTTCCTTCTTATTTTCTTTTCTTCATTATGAGGTGGTACAGTGAGGTAGGGTGTTTTCCGCTGTGAATTTTTGACCCAGACAATTAAGTTTGTCTTAAAAAGTGGTGGGGAAGAGACTGGTGCCCTCTGGCTGGAACGGGCACTGATACAGCAATGCTCAATGCATGCATCCAGCTAGGTGCTGCCCTGCTGATGAGAGGAAGCATCCTATGACCCCTGTGTTGTGACCAGAAGCAGGTTTGACCCATGTGTTATAGTCAGAAAAACAGGTTTGGTTTGCTGCCCTGCTCCCACTCTGGTGGTCAAGTGTGGGCTTGCTTGACAAGCACACCTTGGCAGCCCTTGGCACTGCCAGTCTTACCCATTTTCCTCTTTACTGTCCTCCTGTTTTCTACTCAAGACTCTTTGCAAACAAGCAGTGCACCATAACTACTTTTTTTGCTCTGGGTACCAATTTTGCTATCTGGCTTACCTTAACTTGATACTTACAATACCATGACCTGGGCAATCTCAGCCGACAGCATTACTAGAGCACTGTTGGCTTTGGAAGGCTCCACTTCCCCAAATACCCCCAGCCTTTGCAGTATGGCCACTTTTCACACAAATCCCCCTTATCCAAGCTGTGGGATCCAGCTGTCCCTCATGCTGCTTTCACACTTCTGTCTGCCACAGCCACCGGCTTCTGAGATTGTCTCCCATTTGCCGTGCCCTACTCCACCTCAGCCCAGCACCCATGCACGTCACCTGCCCAATGTTGGCTCCCTGCTCCCCATCACTGCCCATGGTTGGGGAATTTGGAGCAGCTTAGCCACTGCACAGGCTGGACTTGACTGCCATCTTCTGAGTTTTTGGGTTTTTAAAAAAATTTCTATGTGGGTTGTGTAAAAATACATGCTGTATTCTCATGACCAAATTCTTTAACAATTAAGAGTGCTCTCTGTGATCTGTAGCTCATAAATACTTAGCAAGCTACCATATTTTGTGTCAGCTTTTTGTGACTTTTATTTTTTTAATATAACTACCTGAAAATTCATATCAAGCATTTGGACAAAAAATACAGATTTTCTTCATAAAGGTACAAACCTCATCACATTTCTCTGCTAATTGCCCATTCACTGAAATGTTTTAGGATTTAATATGGCCCTTCTGCAGAAAACAATGATCAGTGGTGTAACAAACACCAGTTTGTGCCAATTTCAGGACTCCATCACCTTCCTTTGCAGTGAAGCTAACCAAGAGCTAGATGCCCATATAGCAGAGGCTTGCAGGACCATCCTGCCCCAGGCTGGCAAATGCTCTCCTTTCTCAGTCCTTCGGCACAGAGCATATTCCTGGCAGCCTAAATGTCTGGGTGACTCAGGCCAGATGCCTGGATAAGAGAGAAAAGGTCAAATTTTTCTCAACACAAATAGGAGGGGGAAGCTCCAAACTGGAGTGCAGTGGCTGCAAAAGTCACCTAGGTGCCCAGGGCAGGGGATGTGCCTTGCAAGGGACATCACCAGCCCCTCCAGCCCTGCTTTTGCTCCCAGCTGCCTCCAGGCCTGCAGTCCCATGACCTCAGCCTGTCAGGGAAGAGGCAGGCAGAGTGCACCAACTCCTCAGAGACCCAGGCACTGGGTGGTTTCTTTTTCCGCTGCATTAGGCATCTCAGATGTGGCACAGATGGGGAATCGTCAGCCTGTGCCCCCACACCGGCTCCTGGGGCCCCCAGGGTGTCTGACAGATGGGAGAAAACCCTGGCGGGGCCAAAGCACGTTTGGCATCACAGCTGTGGCTGGGGGAGAGGGGTGAAGCCCTTCATCACATCACCCAGCCCTGTCAGCACAATCCAGCCACAGACATTGGGCTCAGAGGAGCTGCATCACAGGCACCTCTTTGGGACCTGTGCCAGCTCTTTCAGGGGATGGAAAGACAGGTTTTCACCTACCTGTTCCCAGAGGACAGAAACTACTGGATTGGAGTGCTGCTAGCAGGGCAGGGGGCAGGTCCTGTGCTGCTCCTGGGATGGATGGTTAAAGACAGCCTGTGGTGCTGGGGAGCAGGTGAGAGGCTTAGGATGGGGAGAGGGGAAGTTGTAGGGAAAGAGCAGAATGCCTTCTGAAATACAGTATACACCACTGACACCCAGATGACAGAGGCAGTGCAGTCTGCCGTCAGGTGATGTGGGTGTGAAGCAGGAGCACTACCGTTTGGGTAAACGTGGAGCTGGAAGTGGTGAGAAATAGCGGGTTCAGTCTAGGAGAAGCAATGTGAACTCTGCATGCCCTATCGGCATGGGGAGGTGCTGCTGGGTGTAGCCCCTAGACAAGCAGCCCAGAGATGGTGCTGCTACCCTTGTCTTATTGCTAAACAGGGAAAGCTTTAGGCCAGGGTGCTTCAAGCATTATGCCTGGACATACTTTTATCCTGCTGGAAATGGATGTTCCCCATGGGGCTGAAGAAAGGCTGAGATCACCCATTGCTGGCAGGGAGGGTGGCTCTGGCACTGAGCTGTGAGGCCAGTGGGGAACAAGGCAGAGCTAGGCTGCCTCCTCAGCCATAGAGGTGCTGCTCTGTATGGGTGTGGTACACTTATGTCAGTGACTTCATGGTGATGCACTTCTACCACCAGCACTGTCCAAAGCCTTTCAGAAGAGCACAGCATTAGAGAACAACCTTGCCTACCACCTAACACACAGGGTTTTTTTACCCATGCTTAGAGTGAAGCCAACATACAGTGTGTTCAGTGACTCCTGGTCCTCAGAGATTGTCCTAGAAAGCCTATCCTCAAGTTTGGTTGGTTAAAACCGAAGAAGTTTTCAGCAGCCGCTGAACATAACATAGATATACTGAAGTTACAGAAACTGACATCCTTCTTTATGCAGTCTGCCAGCTACATGTGCAGTTAACTCTGCTAACTGGGCTAATGAGATTTGGGGGTATTTTCTAAAGCACAGCTTTTGATAGGGAAACCCCACTTTTACTTAAAAGAACAAGGCTCAGAGGTCCTAGTTAGAGAAATTCTAATGATGTAGCTGAGTGTTCTGAAACCCGACGATGCAAGAGAGCTTCCAGCGAACTGTGAAAAAAACAAAAGTGGAAAATCAGTTTCGAGTGTTCAGATGGGGTTACTCCGGAGACATCTGCACTCTTCTGCTTTTTGAAGGCGGACTGCAACGGAAAGCCCCAGGCCTGGAAAATGCTTCTTCTTTTTTTTTTTTTTTTTTCCCCCAACAACTGCGAGACGCACAGAGGGGATTTAAGAGCAGAGTACGGCATGTCCCAGCCCCCGCGGGCTTTGGACGTGTTCCTGCCCAGCGCCGCTGCTACGGGCACGCGGTCTAGGTTGTGCTTTTCACTCTGTTGCTTTGCTAATCCTGAAATAATTCCCTTTCATTTATTTATTTATTTATTTAAAATCTTTTCAAGGAGCACGTGGTACACACTCCACTCGACTCCCCTCCCCTCCCCTTCATCGCGCCCACCNTTTCTTTTCCCCTCCTCTTTTTTTTTCTTTCTGTTTTCTTTTTGTTACCCTTTCTCTCTTCCTTCTTCCTTCTTCTCTTATCCCTTTTCCTCTTTCCTTTTATTGTTTTCCTTTTCTCCTCTTAATTTATCTTTCCTTTTTTTTCCTCTTTTTTTCTTTCTTTCTTTTTTTTTTTTTTTTTTTTTTTTTTTTTTTAAATCCTTTTCACAACGCCCTAAGGGAAAAAGCTCGGAGAGCACTTCTGTGCTCGTAACTGCTAGATCCCGAGAGACGCCAGCTGCAGCCGGGAAGCTGCACTCAGGGCTGGGACCCTGAGCCTGCGTATCGTGCAGTTCGTTTGGCTTGTGTCTCCAAGTAACTTGTCTGTGTAACACATCAGCACAGTTGCTGCACTGACAAGCTCTGTTAATCTAGCCGAATTCTAGAATTAAACAAGACGTTGTCCGAAAAGTCAGCGTTTGGCTGCGTAGTAGCATTGCACTTTCAGGGCAAGAGTGGGGTTGAGATGATTTCACCAAAAGTGTGAAATTGTAGAATATTAAACTACGCCAGCATGCTCCTATGCAACTGAGGTGCTATCTTCATCGTTGCTCCTGGGAACTGGGGCTACACTTCTCAGTGGGAATATAAACATACAGTTGAAATGAGTTTGAACTTTGCACGGATCCACTGAAGTTGCTAACTCCCATGTAGGTGAATATTTTGGTGCTATAAACATCAATTACCTGTCTCCCACAGTATCCAGTTAGTATATTGTCAGGCAAAGCCACATGTGTATGTTACTGAAGTGATTTGGGTGTGTAATAGGCAACTGCAAGTACTATTAGTTTTGTAGCTTCAGTCATGCTTTAATTCTGTCTGTGCATAGGGCCATTAACACAGAATGTCAGATGCAGTATTTGTAATGAAACTGGAGGTTGCACACCCAGTGTTTGAAGCAATTGTAATAGACTGCTGAGAGTCATCCAAGCCTTTCTGGTTTAGCTAGTGGAAAGAAGCCTCTTTCTACTCCAAATGCTTTTTCATCAGTCATATCCTTAGTTGATGTGTTTCAGCAGATGTTACCAGTTTAATGCTCTCAGTGAATCTGTCCTAGCTCTGTTGATTTACACAGACAGAGAGTGAGTTTTGGGGCATGCTTTTAATGGGAGAGAGGTGAGGTTAACCATGTAGGAGACCCCGTGCAAAAGATCCCATTCAATTAGAGCCTTTGTTCACTGGGGAGTGTGAGAACATCCTTTGTGGTAGTGATGATGTTAAAAAAAACAAATCAAAGAAACTTACATGCTGCTGTTTTCAAAACTTTAAACAAGTTTTGAAACAAAAAAACTAGGACTTCTTAATCCACACAGAAAATTCTGGCACAACTGGCCTGTGTGAAAGTGGTTCTCTCGTGCTATTCGTGCTTAATTGGATTTTTTGATTTACTATTTCCAATTTTCAATTTGATCTCTGTGCCATCAAAGTGAGAAGGAAAAGCACAGTGAGGATCTTAATGAACGTGCTAGTGGCTTTTTTCCCCAGCAAATGCTTTTTCACTGTTGTCAAGGTGCATAGCTGAAAGACATGGATGTTGTTTAGGGTACCGCCCCTCCCTGCCTCCACACCAACACAGTCTTTTCTATTCTTGCCCATCACACCAGGAACGTCTGGCAATTGATTTTGCAGCTTTGATATAAGACATGGTTTGGGATTTGATTCTTGTGGGCTGAAGAGGCAGGCTGTCTGCAGGAGTGCCATGGAGCGTCTCTGCAGGCACTTGTCTCCATGTGTGTGTTCTGAGACAAGTGCTGAAAGATTCAGCATTCAGGCAGCACAAGTTGTACACCACACAAGGCCACCAGTGCTAAGTAAGGGTGCTTGGGCCATGGCTGATAAACTGTCTTTGTGCGTGCACAGTAGCTGATTGCTTGAAACCATCCCTGCTTCATGGGGAGGCAGGCTGGCAGACCTGAGGGCTGCGGTAATTTTTCTCAGGCATGTGTTTCTCTGAGGCTTGTGTTTCTCTTTTGAGAACCTCTGTTTGCTTTCAAGGGTCGTGAGAGACAGCAAGAGGCTGGGGTGCTGATGTAAAGGTAATTTAGAGTTAGTGGCCTAGTGAAGGGAGCCCAAGAAANGGGTGGGTCCCCAGGGTACTGGGCAGCCATCTGCCAAGCTGCTGTTCTTCAGCTGAGGCTGGACAAACCTGTGAACTGCTGCCAAAACTCAAGGATTGGGGCTGTCAGGGTATCCTGCTCCAGATCAGCTCTGCGTTGCGTGTGCTGAGGATCCCCAGGGTGCAGCGGCTGTTAGAGTTGTTTGGTGAGACTCTTGCTGAGCTCACCCAGCAAAGGTGGGAGTAATGTTCCTGGGCTCAGCAGGGACATATGCCACCCACCATCCTTGAAGGGACATTTCCTTGCAAATGGTCCCTGATGGAGACCTAGCTTCCGGTGGAGCAGGGATTTCTCGATCTGCCTGTCCCACCAAGACCTGCTCTGTGACCTGGGTGGTTCATTGCATCCTAGTGGGTTGTAAAATTGTGTGTGCTCCTTCCCTCTGGAAGTTTGGCTGAGAATGGGGATGTATGCTAGGGAGCTTCTCTGGGCACTCACCATACAGCAAAGTGGGTCCACAGATAAAAAGTTCAGGTCTCGTGCAGTTTGTATCCTAAACTTCTGAATATCTTCCTAATGAATTGATGCCCTCCAAACCCCATGATCACACAGACTATTTCCAGTCCTTATTTTCCTGTTTGTAGTGATGTGAAACTGGGGGGTTGGGGGCGTGTGTGTGTTAGAAATTATTTTCTTCTGTTAGGTGAAAAAGCTGTTTGAGACCAGCTCAAAGCGTCTGCCTGACACTTTCATTCAGGATGTAAGTGTTCCATTCCTCTCAGGAATGGCACTGTTTGAAGTATCCTTCTGCAGTATGTTTCCAGATACTTTCTCTGAGTGCAGCTCCTCCTTGCTCTGTTTTTCGCTGTTTTGCCAGCTTCTGTTTGAGACCACAGACTCCTGTGATGCTAATGCATCCAAACATTTATTCTCTTCTTTACAGGGATGAGCAAGACAGGCTGTGGATGGTGATTAAAAGCAGGGTGGGGTGAGAGCTAGCCCTCTGGGTGCTGGCTTGGTTGCTACAGGGTTGAATCAGGAGTCAGAGGAGCTCGGGTATTATCTAGCCCTTGAAGCTTGAATGGCTTCTGAATTGACTGTACTTCCTGGATGCTGTAAGTAAAAAACACCTGTTTGGGCAGTGGATCAGGCTGTCCATAGGGATCAAGCTGTCCATCAGAGTGTGAGCACTGCATTTCCACCTCCACTGAGTACCTCAGCCACCAGTGACGGTTGTGGGAAGTGTGTGGCTCCCTTTGCTACCTGCATGAAAAGATTTTCAGTATTGCAACTTCTGGGCTAAGCCAAAGGAAACCAGGCTGGAGGACGGCTGGCTTCTGAGGACGGCCTGCCAGGGCAGAAACACACCGGTCACTGCCACGCTTGCCGAGAACATCACATCATAGCCACAGCAGCTTTTTGCTGCCTGGTGAAAGGACTGTCTTGCACAGGACTAGGAGTTGGACTTGATGATTGGGATGGGTTGCTTCCAACTCAGTGTATTTTATGATTCTGTGACTGAAAAGAGGCCCTTGTCTTGAAACTGTGATGCAGTAGTTTCAGGAGCAGTAAGAAAACAACTTAATGGCATGGATTACATAATATAAGCCTCCCTTTTTGCAGAAGCAATGAATGGGGCTTGCTTTCTCTTTTTGGCATGAAATGGCACAGTGGAAGAGGTGGCTTAAAGTGTACTCATTATTTTTTTGCAACAGTTTTCAGGCGGGAAGTGTCATTTGAGTAATAACTGCACCTCCCAGGCTGAATGAATGCCAAGTGTGATGGCAAGATGCACTTAGGCCTGGGATATGTCTGCATGTCAGTGCTAACAGAAGAATGCTTCCCAGGCCGTGTTCTCAAGAGGAAACAAATTCTAGTACCAGCAAGGTCTGATTGTCATCTGCTGTCTTGTCTGTGGACTTGCTGTGACTTAATGAGGAAAAAAGAAGAGGTATTAACTTCCTCACCAGTGGTTCACGAGTGCCAGCTGGCCTGTGTTGTGCTGCTTGTGGGGGATGTAACATCTTTGATGTCTTCTGCCTTCCTGCCACAGCTGGAACTGCCTGTTGGCTCCTGACCACTTGCTGGGCCCTAGCTGCCCGACAATGTAGCAGTCCTTAAGGTGCACTTTCTTAGCAGGCAAACAGTCTTGCAACAACATTTTCAGTCCCCCAGTGCCTGCACATCAGGAGAAATATGTAGATGTGTTTTCTCACTTCTGCCTCAATTGTGTCAGAGATAAGATGGCTCAGATCAAACTTCAGTCAAATTTTGGTTCCAGAAAACTTCTGTTAAATCTAGGTAAGGCTCAGAAGAAACTGCTGAGGTGAAAGCTGTAAAATTAATTTAAATATGTGATATGAAATAATCATGCAGAATCACTAAGCTATGTCTAAATACATATCCCTTTTTTCATATCTCTTGCTGTGTTGTAGTTCTGCAGTTTGCGCTTGTCACAGAGAAAATGCAGGTTTTTACACTTCAGCAAAAGTTAATTGGTTCAGTGTAGAGTGGTCTGAGGGTTGGGTCTGGGGTGTTTTTTTGTTTGTTGGTTTGTTTTTTGGTTTTTTTTTTAACCATTCACTAAAATGGAATACTTTAATCACTTGGGGACACTACCTTAAACTATGTTTATAGTTTTGATTTGAAAAATGAAGATGACCTCTCTCAATACCCTGTCCCTCCATCCATAAAAGCAGTGTATATTTAGCTGGACATAAAGAATGTACAGCACATGGCAAAGGATGCTGTCTGTGAATTTTCAAGGGACTGCAGATGTTGGCTAGGGTTTTGGAAAAAATTTAGTTGTTTAAAGATACAGTAACTTCCGGTAGGCTCATGAGGCATTAAGGTAAATTCAAATTTTAGCTTATATGGAGTAGAAATCCATGTGGAGCAGACCTGTGTAGCCTGTCTAAACATTGTCCTGCCATCTTAGATGCCTAAAGATGATGTAAGCACACTACCTGCTGAAGTGAAGCAGTCTGTCAGTTTGCTAAATATAGTGCAACAAATCGAACAAAAACAGTAAATGCAAGATGTCTGCATGCATCACTGAATTCTCTGGATATAAGACACTGTCTTTGCACAGTTTTTCTTAAATCACACCCCCACCCCAATGTCTTTGACATAACTCAGGAAAAATACTTGCACTGTGGCTTTATAAAAGTTTTGGGTGTTTTTCATTATCTCTGTGTGTTATGTCTAAGAACACAGTGGTTCAGGGACTGAGCTTGTCTTCTTCTCAGAGGACTTGTTTTGATTCTTGCACATACCTTAGAAATAATGCATAGATATCCGAAGGTCCATACACCACGCATCAAAAATCACTGACTTGGCAAATACAAAATGCTGAGTGACCTTCAATGGTAAAGTAGAATCATACAGACTTTGAATTAATATGCTGTTCACAGCCATGCAGTTACAGCTCAGACAGCGTCAGCCTTTGCATAATAAAAAGCATTTAATTCTGTATAACAGCTGACTGCTTCCTAACAACTTCAACCGAACAACAAAGCAAACATTTCTTTAAGGGGAGGAAAACTCAAGTGCAGGTCTAAAACAAGGCGACCAGACTGGAAACAAATTTTACCTGCTTGATACTGCTGCTAAGGCATTAATTTGAGATTTTTTTGTCACTGTTCCCAGGTTTTTTCCTAAGCAGAAAGTCTTTGGCTTCTTTTCTGAACTGAACCTGTCTTTAGACACTGAACTTCTGTGAAGTCTGCCTTTGTGCAGGGAGAGCTGCTTTGATAGTACCTGCACCCTTGCAGTTTTGCTCTCTCCAGTCTGACTGCTTCCAGTGAGGCTGCTCATAGTAAACAAATCCTGTAGTGCTGGGAATAATGGCATAGGCAGCCTGCAGTGCCCTGGTGCCTTTTGGTGAATCCCTGGGCTAAGCTGTGTTGTGGCAAGGACTCAAGAGGAGCTGGCTGGATGGTGCCAAGCCTGAGGTCTGTCAGTCCACAGGCATGCTGAAGCCTTGTGAGCAGGTAATAGTGACTCACTGCACTGGTTTGGATTCAAGGCTGCTTTAGCCCATAAGCATGTATGTGGTCATGGAGGTCAGCAGATGCCCAGGAAGAATTCAGCTTAGAGATCTTCCTTCATGAGAAGGATTTGATTTCTATATTGTTAGGGATTTGTATCCCTTGAGCTTGTTCCCCCTCCTCGTCAGGTACCTCAGTATTTTGGTTTCTGTGGCATTGCTTTGCAAGGAGGTTGGTGGTTTTGACTACAAACTGTACCAGGAACCATGTCCTCTTTGGTGTAGTGTTTACTCCCAATATCTTCTTTTGTTGTCTTCTGGCTGTTGCACTAAAAAGAAGGTGCTGAATGGCTGATTGTTCTTTGCTTTTTTTCAGATCCCTTATCACTGCAGGCACCTCTGCTACATCTCTCAGTTGCCTTGTAGCTGAAAAGTCTTACATGACCCTCTCTAAAATCCTGACTTCTCTGCTGGAGAACAGCTATAGGCAGTACTTTCACACAAGCACATTCTTTCCTCCCCACCTTCTGGCTTTCTATACATCTCCCTGCAACTCCTGATAGTTAGGAATTAGTTTAAAACCCAGGCTGAGATTTCTTCTCGTTCAGAGCCTTGGCTAGCATTAAATTTTAGCAGCTCCAGCTGAGATTAAGCCATGCAAAGCTCCCATTCTTTTGAATTTGAATCTATTTTACTAATGCTTTAATTCAAGAATTGCAAACATGTATTAGTGTGGGGAGGTATAATGAAAACACAAGTATGGTGTATGAGGTCACATGGAATTAAACACTACAACCCTTGCTTACCCCATGGTCTTACTGTGAGCACCCACATTCTTCCTGTGATGTCGGTGCACTAGGTTTCACCAGTTAGCAAGTTTATTTTAATGCCAGCTTTCTGCATTTAATCTTGTTACTTAGGAAGGTGATTTGAGACAAGCTCAACAGGCATAGTCTTTTCAGAACAATTGGTATGACCTGTCAAAAGCAGTGAACCTTGCTGAGCTCTTGGCCGTGCAGGGATGATATGACAGCAGAGGCAGAGCTCTCAATGCAGAATTCTGTAAAGACTTGCCCATGACAATGCAACTTGCCGGAGAAGGTTTTAAAATCCGTGGGAACCTTCTGTCCATCATTCCTGCTGAGAGCATAAACTGGCTGTATCAGGGTATTTGATAAACTGCTGACAGGCAATTGAGTTTTTTGCCGCTAGAGATGTTGGTGAAGCAATGAGAATAGAACAAGCACAGCCTGGGATTAGAAATGGTCCAGGTGTGGCTGTGAAGTTCTCTGTAGTAGACTGTGATTTACAGGCATTCTTTAAGGCTTTTTTCTGCTTTCTTGCAATACTGCAGCATTTCCCCAGTAGCCTCAACAAAACCTCCAAAAGGTGCTGCCAGTGTGGGGGTTGTTGCCTGCTGTCAGGGAGCTGACATCCCGTGGTTGAGGGGGGAAGGCAGGAAGCTCTGGGAAACAGAGCTGTCACATGCAAAAGCATGTAAAACTGAGGCTTCCTCATGGTATGGCTTAGCTGTGGAGACATGCCTGAGGATGCCTCTCTGTCCCTGCTAACAGTTCTTTGTGAATGGTCCTTAGGTCCCTTTCTGCTAATGTTTCTCCTTAGCATCAGTGGTCTCTTGCTGTCCAGAGTTTTGGCTCCCTGAAGACTCATGCTTGAGCACCCATCCGGTTCTGTTTTTTCTCAAGCACTCTTTTCCCAGGTCTCCTGCAAGGAGTGAGTCTGTCTTAACAGCATCTGTCCTCTCATGGAGTCTGAAAAATTCCAGACTGGAACTTGCCATTTTATTATCTGCTTCTTTGAATACTTCCTCCTTATTAGACATTTTCAAAGAAAATGTATGACCTTAAGTGTGAATGCTTCAGGAGGCATGGGTTCACACTGGTTCTTTGTGCTCAGACTGACCTATTCCTTGTTACAGCAGCTGTGGACAATGTTATCTCCTTCCACTGAGACAGAGCCTAGCTCTCCTGTCAGCTCAGCTGAAAATGGTGGTGAGATAACAAGAGTTTGATAGTCTTCAGTTAAAGCTCTCTGACATGTAGGTATGTGTTTTGGTTTGAGACAAGTTAGGAGGAAATGTTCACCCCAAGACAATATGATAAGAAAAAAAAGGCCTCAAGACAAAACCAGTTTGTCCCAAAAAAAGGTCCCAACCAGAATCTCAGTGAAAGTCAAAAGAGGATGCTTAGGTGCTTTTCTTCTGTGGAGAAAAGAGAAGCATTTTCTTCAGCTTTTTATGACTCACTATACCTATCTAAAAACCACTGGGATTTTTGGAGGGCAGTTTGAGGGCAGCTTATGAGTTGAAATGAAATTCATCCAGAGAGCGAAACTGTGCTTCAGGAAAGGCAGCACCCAGGTCTCATCAGGAGCTAAAGACACCTCTCAAGGGTGAATTGTGGGAACAGTTTCTCCTTGCAGACACTGACCTGCTGCTCCATTCGCACATCCAGACAGCAGAGCAGAGGCAGTGTGTGTGCTTCGTGCTGGACTTATCTGTCCTTGGCAGCTCCTGCTGGAGTAGCAGGAACCCTGTGGTCTTAGCATCCTGCTGGTATTCAGTTCATTGCTGAGACACATTCAGCAGCTTCATTCCCGTGCTGCCCTGAAACCACCACAAGCACCATTGGCTTATCCCAAAGAATCATGGGATTCTTTGCCAATGCCTTGTGTGAGGTCAATAGAAACTGGTCCAGTGTGTTTGCAGGAGGTCTGAGGGGTGACGACTGGCAAGTGCAAACTAATGCAGCCTCATAAATGTTATCTAAAATTCACTGAGAGGCAAATGCAGCCTTCCTACCTCCTGACCAAGAGCTATGACCTAGAGAAGTAGGCTTGATCAAACATGTTCAAACAGGCAGAAAGCACTGCAAGAGTGATGCACCAATGGGTAGGAGCTTGCTGCCTCTCTGCCCAGAGCATCACTGGACTGAAAAATAATATGTATATGGCTCATGAGAAATGTATGTACAGCTGGGCTGATTTAAGGGGATTGGTGTCACCCTCTCCAGCGGTGACAAAGATGAGATGCATCAAAGGTGGTGGTTAAAGCCCTCTGAGGGAAGCAATTATGAAATGGCTGACCTGGATGCAGATTTCTTTGCCCTTGAGCTGAGAGAGAAGGCTTAAGCAGGAGTTTTATATCCCTTTCAATCTTGCTGGTATTTAATCTTTCCTAATGCAGCTTGAAAGCACCATGAATGTTTGTCCAGCCCACTTCTGGGCTCCTGGTTTCAGGGCATTTTGACTTCTGCAAGGCCTGGGTGAGTGGTAGATTGAAAGAAGGAAAGGTGAACACATGTCTCTTGATTTGGACATTGGTAAAGCAATAGTCTTAAAAAATAGGTCTGACCTCAGAGCATCCTCATTCTTTCCTGCTCTTGCATTCTTTTTTAATATGTCTTGTTTGGATGAAATATGATAAACTTACCCTTAAGCCTGGATATGGACTTTCTTTATACATCCTTTTAGTGCTCTGACAACCTAAATAGATGTTAAATACAGCTGTTCCCATACACAAGCCAGTATCTGTAATTTTCATCAGCAGCGTTGAGCACTTCTAACAATCAAGTTACCCCTTTCAGATGCAAAGACTGTGCATCATGCAGCCTCTGTTTAGGCACTTAACTCTGATAAATGATGCCCTACACACTGGAACCCCATTAATTTGACAATTTACTTGTGCCTGTTACCAGATGATGCAGAGGGTGCTGTGAGCTGGAGTTTTCTTCTTTGCTTTACAGTAAGGTACAGGCAAGTAGAGATCCTTGGAACATGTGTTTGCTGGCAGGGATGCTTACTGCAGCAGATGTCTGTGAAATCTCAAAGAGCAAGGCGGAGGGATGGAGAAGCTGTGTCCCAGAGGGGTATAGATCAGAAATTCCTTACTGCTCAGGAACTGGACTGTAATGTTCATTTTATTTTCCATTTCATTTATCTGTCAGTGGGATTTGGCACCAGCTAGTTGCTAGCCATCCCATTCCTTCACATCCATCTGAGTAGGCTGAATTTTTGTCTGGCTCTGTAAGCTACTCCTGTCTGAGCTGTTGCAAAGAGCTTTCTCCTGTGTGCTCTGGCTCCAGCTATTCCTTTTCTAGCCCTTCCTGCTTCCCTGCCAGTGAATTGAATGCAGCCCTGTAAAGGCAGGACAGACATGGTGATTTCTTCCAAGCTCATTTTGTCATGCTTGTGATAGTCATCTTTGTGATAGAAAGCCCTTTATCTGTTCCATCACATCTTTACCAAAGGATTGGGTAGGCTGGTGTTAGCACTGCACCAACGTACTGGAAGCTCCAGTGCTGAGTAGTTGGACAAGTGAATGGTAAAAGAATTAGTCCAAGACTCAGGTGTAAGATCTGCTGTTGACTTAGGGCAGAGTGGTGTTGGACTTAATCTTGCAGAACTGGCACAGTGCTGAAAGGTAGGAGAAGAAATAGATATAAAAGGCCTCAAGAACCTGGAGCAAAACCATTCTAGGGCATGGGGCAAGGTAGCTATTCATCAGTGTGCTCTTGGAAGAAAATGTAATTGTTGGACAGATGGCCTAGGAGGAATATATGGATTTGTGATTCTGTCCGTCTCTGATTAAAGAGCTGTGACTATGTGTTCCTGTGAATTATGTGTCCCTTGTACTTTGAATTTCTGTTTGTATCTGATGCTTATCCTGAGGTATTTGATAGAAATGCATAAAAGTTATTGTTGTCCTGGGGGGCAGAATGTTCCATTTAACTTTGTTTTTTAAAGAGTGTTTTTGTAACCTAATGCTTTCACCAATGTAAACCATGCCATGGCTTGCTATGCCGCAACAACTGACTGCCTCATATGAATATAAAGTTTACTGAAGAATTTATAGAGTTAGTGATTTATTTTATCTGTCACTTCAAACAGAAGAATTACGGGCTCCATCTTGCCCAGCTGGGAAGAAACTAATGCTGACTCTAGATAGTTTTTGCACTACAGTTCGTAGCTGGTATGTGCTTTATCTTAGAGATTTGTTTTGTCCTTGCCTGTTCAGAAAAGTATTTTGATCTTATTACCCTTTCTCTCTTCTGAGAAACTGTACCTTTACTCTCTCAAAGTGCTTCTTACAAGAAAGGAGCAGTGGGAAGGTGCTGGGGGCATCAGGCCTGGGTAGAACAGGTTGCTTAATCTGTCTGTCCATCCACCCCTCCAGGTGTTTCCCCTCCTTACTGGGCTCACCACCCTGTGTCCCCTCCCTGCCTCCTGGCCAGATAAGCAGGTTTGACTTGTGTGGTATGGTTGTAAAACCAAGTTGGGCTCTTGTCCTGACCTGGACAGTGGTGTGGTCATGCATGGGGTACCCAAGGCAGTACTCCTACATGTCTGCATACCTTATCCTTCTTCCCTTTTTTAATCATCCTTGCAGTCCTTGCTCCTCACTTTCTCTACCCCACTCTCTTTTCAAAGAGATGGCTTGCCCCATTTATGGTTTTCCCATGGGTCCCAGTTTTATGACATACATACTCAAATTTGCTATTTCTGATACTATTCCCTTGATATTTTTAGCCCTAACCAGTATCATTGAGATAGTTGGCCAGTGCTGCTGGCCTTTCAGTGGGTAAGCTGGCTAAAGACTGGGTAAAGAGTGGTTGGGTGCTGTAACATCTCTGTTAGGGCTTTGTTCTTAATACTGAAATTCTTGGTTCAGTGACAGAGAGGTGAGCTCTTCAAAAATGCCTTGTGTTGGCCCGTGTCTCCTCTGGATGAGCTTGGTGGTGATAGAGTGAAATGAATACTTTAAAAATGCTGCCTGAAGGGATATCATGTTCCTTCTGCTGTTTTTTCACTAAAAGGTATATAAGCTTTGTTTATTTTGACTCTAGGCAGAAGCACTTGTGCGGGATAATGACTTATCGGCTCATGCCCAGAATGTTGCCAAGGCCAAATATGAATTTTTATTTGGCTCGGAAGAGGAGAAGCCGCCAGGAATGGGTAAGTGCAACTTATTACTACAGTGTGCAAAAAAAAAAAAAAAAAAAAAAAAAAAAAAAAAAAAAATCTCTCAAGCCACTCAGGAAAGTTTTGCAGAAGCTGCTCCTTTAATGACCCCATGAGGGCTCACTCAGTGTGCTATGCTGCCCTTCACAAGTAATGGTCCACAGGATCCTGCTGGTTTGGCCCCAGAAAATGACAGTGGTTCCCGCTCTTATACCCCTGCCTTTCTTCCTGGCTCATGTGGGCCACCATGGTTTGACAGCAGGGACGATGTGCTGGAGGCACATTGGTGGAGGGAGTCGCTGCACTTCTCTGCAATGGATTTGTTCAGCCATGAGTTCTGCAATTGCACATGCTGAAACATGGCCATTTCTGCCTGGAGGTCCTTCCAGAAATGTGCTTTGTGGTCTTTATACATGTAGAGAGGTAGGTAAGATTTTAATTTAGATACTTGAGGTGGTACCCGAACTGCTCTGGCCTCTGTAGTCAGTGATTCCAGAAGTCCAGGTGCGATATCTAATGTTATGTCTAAGGATCTGTCTTGTTCCTGTTGTCTTCTTGTAAATATAGGGCATTTTCTACCTTTTAAGAACCCAAGCTTAGAAGAAAATAAATGTAGTTATTGTAGCTATTCCTCTTGCCTTGTCAAAATCATCAACAAGCCCTGCCCTCTTTGAAAAAGCATTTCCTTAGGCTGTTCTCTTTGTACCTTGATCCTTTCTAATTGCAAACTTTCTGGAATGTCACTTAATTAAAGAAGACTCCTTTCTTGCCAGAAAGTGGCAGCACTTTGTTCAGAAACAAACTCTGTAGGCTCCTCAGCTTCAGTAAGTAAAAAAATTAAGAATAATAATAATAAAAAAGAATAAAAAAGCAGAACTTGAGTTTCTTCTTGGATTTTATAAAGTTTGGTCATCCACTTGGGAAATCCTAACTGCAAAGCGGAAAAAGATATAAATTCCCAAGAAGAGGAAAAAACCCTCAAGAAAACCCAAACCAAAAGGACCTAATTTAGGAATTTTAAAAACTCTTACAAATTGCCACAAAATGTGTATCAGTTTATTACATGAATCATGATGACCTCATTTCTTGCTTAGAAAGACACAGTGTGAGAGCGCTGTCAGCAGGCATTGGTACAAATCCAGAGATCGGTATTAAATAAAGTATGCTGTGTCTAATAAATCCAAGTGAATCTATTGTTATTACCAGCCAAAACAGTTATCAAATATGACGGGTATTCCAAGCTAAGTACTGAGGTCCAAAATAAAGGGTGGCAAAGAGTAAGCCAGATATATTGACTTATGTGCCTAATTCTCTGTATTTTTCCTGTGCTGCTTCTTGCCTTGTTTCTGGATCTCCTCCTGTTCCTTTATTAATAAGAAACCACCATTAGGGGCTAACAATTAGCAAAATGGGAGTGGTTTCAAGGGACCCTCACAGGAGGGTTTGTGAATATTTAACAGTGGTTAACATACAACGTTTGTGAATTCTACCCAAAACATGGGTGACATTGTGCCTACTGAGACTGGCCTTGTGCTGTCACAGACAAACGCATCCTCCTCCTTCTCTTCCAAGTTGTTTGATCACTGTGGATAAATGAGAGTGGTTCTGTCCCTTCTAGTTTTTTCTTCAGGTTTTAACTGCTTATTAACTGGAGGTGAATGAGGACAGGATGACTTAAGGAGACAGTAGTGCAAACTCAGGGCTTTTGTACACCAAATCATGGGGTTTTTTGGATTTGATATATGTCAGATATGTCATGACATATGCTCTTGGGGGTAGCAGCTGTGCTTGAAAGTCTTTCTGTTCTTCTCTGTGTTAGATGGAAAGGGAGAAAACACCACCAAAAATCCAAACAAACATGCTACTTTCTGAAGTTTCCTTTAAAAGAAAGAAGACAGGCTTTTTAGAGGTCAAAGTATGAAATATTTCAAGCAAATGAGTGACAGGGGCAAGGCCAGGAGAAATGTTGGTGTTTAAACTTGATCAAGGAAACAACTTGTCACTGTGGGCAGTTAGGCTGAACTTTAATTTATCTAACCTAAAGCAGTTGACCTGTGCCATGGCTGGCCTCAGAAGGTAGCATGTAAGCTGCTGAACAGCTTAATTACTACTGCCTTCTGGTTTATCCTTTCTCTTTCGGCCACAGCCATGTCACCACAGCCCTGCTGATGAGGATAGACATGTCTTGACTGAGTACTAGAACACTTGCATCAGACAAGCCAGTTCACAAAGACGGAACAGTAATTGGGGATGACTGTGGCAAACACTTCTGTTTACCCGGGTGGGAGATGGCAGCTTTTCTTAATAAGCTCCCATGCTGATTTTTACTTTCCAGGTTGAAGCTGCTGGTCATTTTCAAATGGGGTGGGGGGAGCAGGGAATAAAAGGTTAGATGGCTTTAAAGCGGTATTTAATCAAAAATATTCAAATGCTAATAAAGCTGTCACACATAAAACATTTTCTCTTCTTTGCTGTCTTCAGTCTGATTTTATCTGGGACATTTGTGATCACTGATGCCCTAATGTGCTCTTGCTTTAATACATGATGCCTCTTGCCTGGTCCTCTCCTCTACTGTCCATTGCCCATCCTCCTGCCCTGGATGCATTACTCAGAGGAGAAGCCGGTCCAAGCCCCTGGAACCCTTCCTGTGGAAGGTTTCAAGACCACACATTTCCCTACAGACCCCTCCCACTGGGGGAGCGGGGAGGATGCATCACGCTTGTCCACGTGGCCTTGCACAGCCTGACCACCTTCCTTGGCGAAACTCTAAACTTCTGCCTTCCAGCAAAAGAAAATGTTTTTTAGAAACTGAATTTAGCTGGGTTGGACAAGACCTCTTCTCAGACTCACTGACATAACAGGCCGCTTGTTGTATGTAGAAACATACATTCCTCCTCTGGAAACTGCTGTGAAAACAGTGATCTCTATTGAGCAGACTTTTCTTTGGGCTTGGCTGTGCTACAGGCCTGATTTTTATGACTTTGCTGTTAATACATTTAATAGCAAAAAGAAAAAAAGTCACGGCCACATGACTTAGTCTTAGAAGTGGTTCCTTGGGGAAAACAGTGGGGGATACTACAAAATAATTCCTTAAATAAACATGAAGGCCAAATACCCCATAATTCCTGTTATATGAGAAAATAAATCCAAGACTGTTGTTAGGAAGAAAATAGCTTCTTAAGATTAATAAACAGTCTTTTCTCTGATGCTTCTGAGAGTAGAAAGCTTTCATCCCTCCTGTGTACCAGAGGTTTAATCTCATCCTTCACAAAAAGGCCCTGTACAAATACTGCCTGTGTTGCTATGCAAATCTGGTGTTTCCCAACAGCTGCTGGAAGAAGCTTGATTTTGAATTCCTGGTGAAACAAATAGCTTTTTGGAAAGCCTGTCACTTGCTGTTTTGTGTTCAGTGAGGTGTCATGAGGCAAGTGAGCTCATTTAACATCTTGCTTCTGCCAAAAGAGATGGTCCCAGACACACGCTGCCACGGATTGTCTCATGCTAGTTCTTGTGCTCATCTGTGTGCTTAGAAAGCTCAAGCCAGGAAAAACTGTAACAACCCCCCCAAAATAATGCCAACAGAACAATTCTAAAAAAAGGGCTTATTTTCTCCTGGCAATGTGTGCTGAATCACTTTTGCAAGGAGTCAAACAATGCCAGATCTGATAAGTGAAAGAAAATCAAACATACTTTGACCCATGCAACATACCCATTCCTGAACCGCAGTCATAGAAATGATTGCTTTCGCTTTAGAATTTCTACAATTTGTTTCAAGAGCAAAGGAAGGACACAATGGCTGCTATTTTGTAAAGGTAAAGCCTTTTCAGGGTTCTTATGCTGCTGATTTAAACAGGTTTAAGATAATGATTCCAGTATCTTTGTGTAGAATGAGCATCACTGACATACTAGGTTGGCCTTAATCTTCTGCCTCGCTTGTTTGCTCTATTACTTCAAGGCACGCATGTCCTGCTCTGCCGCATCGTCCTCGCATTGCATGGAAGTGGCACCTTCCTGATCCTCACTGCAGGAACTGCCCTTAGACCACAGGCACTCATTACATTGTTCTCATGGTAGCCCAGACTGCTGACTGTAGTCTTGCCCAGTGCTCCAACCCTGTTGTTTTCCATTTTGAGGCACCACCCTTTGCCATATTTTCATGTCATGCTCTTTCCATCTCCAGGCAATCCTGAAAGTCTGGGCTCCCTGGTCTGGTGTCTTCTTCTGCAGCTCTGTTTTCCTTAAAAGGTGCAAAACTGCATTTTCTGAGGGTTGGAGGAGTGCCTGATTTTCACCTTAATTTTGCTTAATTGTGGTGAAGGATTGGCACATCAGATATCCTGCAGCGTTTACCAGGAGGACACACAAGGCTGGAATAAAGAAAGCTCGGAGCTGTGGTACCCCTCTCCCATGTAATTAAAATTCCATCATCCTGTTGTGCATACTTGGCTGTATTAGCTTGTTGTTTCTAGTGTCCCACTGCATTTTCTGACTTACAGAAGTCCTGCAGGAGTTTTTAAATCATAGTGTGTAATCAATAGTTTTCTTATAAATATCCCTATGTTTGGCATTGCGGATTGGCAATGATGCAAAAAGAAGGTCACCTTCTTAAATTTAAGTCTCCAGAGGTACTGCATTGGAAGGTAGTTTTCCAACTGAGTTTGTGTACTATAGAAAGCAATTACCTCTGGCACCAGCATGTTCACTGGCCATGCTGAGTGCTCCTCTTTCGCTCCAACATGGAGTAAACCAGGTCATTTTGGATGCTCTGAAGAGCAGCAAGCTCTTACAGTGCTGTCAGATGAGAAATGTGCACATGGAAAAATAAATGCTGGTGCAGAAGGATAGGTTCCATTGTGCCCTGCATCTTGGCTGCGGAGATGGAGAGGTGGAGCTGTCTTGCTATCTCCCTTGAATTTGTGAGTCCTGCTTCCTGGGGCTGGGAGAAGCTGAGGCATGCTCTGGAGCTGTCAGATGTGGTGTGATGGATGTCTGGATTTCCAGTTCAGGGTAGAGGAAAACGAAAGGGGACACAAGGCATTATGGTAAGTCCTCTGCTCCACAGGAGGAAATTGTATGTCTTGTGACCTGCACTTGAAAGCTGGATAGTTCAAGTTATCATAACCTACAGCTGTAGGGAAGAGATTACCACATCCTCAACTTTCTAAACAACAGAGTTGTTTGAAGGCCAAGGGTTTAGTACAAATAATCATTAAAACATGGACTGTTTGTTTATTGTTTTTTAAGGGTGCAGAATTAAGCACTCAGAAGTTAGGAAATGCCAGAGTTAAAGCAGTAAATGTCTCCCTGTCTGTGCTCTGTTGGCTGGAGCTGAGAGCCATGCTGATGTGAGTACACAAATATTTGGGGACCTGGTGATGCTGGTAGTCTGTCAGTATCTGGCCACATCAGATGCTCTGAGCATATGTGGCACAGGCTGAATTTGGCTGAAGTGGGCAGGACTCAGCAACACTTTCCTGGAGGCAGTCAGGTCATCCCCTTCCATCAGGCAGACAGAAAATGGAGCATCCAGATCAGTGGGCACAACAGGAGAGGCTGAGCCAGCTGACTTGGCTTGTTATAGGCAGGTACAGTGGGGCACAGCTGCATTTTTACCTGTCACAGTGGCCTCCTCTCCTCAGCCTCAGCCCCATCATCTGGTGAGATCTGCAGCACACCAACACAAACCCTCTATTGTGCTGTAGCCTTGCTTCATATCTGCAGCTTTCTGAAGGAAATGATGCATGTTAACTTGCTGTTGATACGCACATGGAGAAGGCATTTAAATAAAATTATGTGGGTAGGTACAGTTCTGGCCTGGTATTGGACTGAAAGAGTGTAACACGGAGTACAGCACGTATTTTTCCTGTTCACAGTTCACTGCTTTAACAAGTACCTTCTGGCTTAGATCCCTGTGTTGTTTATTTAACTCTATCCAGCTTCCGGAGGAAGGGAGTCTCATTTGCTGTGAGAGCCTGCTGAAAAGTTACTATGCCATGTGCAATGGCACCTTTAGCAACAAACACTTTGAGCCTGGGAGACACACATGTCCCTCTGTCCTATTTTTGTTTCAGCTGAGATTCATTTCCTCGGGTGCTTTAAGAACTGCCTAGCAAGACTACTCTTAGCTTGGTTAACTGGTCCCAAACTCTGAAATGTAGTAAAGGACATCCTTTTTTACAGGTATGCCAGGTTTCTGGATCTACAGAAATCCAGAGTTTCTGATATATGTGCTTAGAAATGACAGATTTTTAAAGCCATTTTTGCTTGCTCAAAGCAACTTACCAAGTCTTTTGAGAGGATTCTGTAAAAATACAGTATTTTAAATATATAACATCAATTACAAGTGAATTCAGAGAGGCTGTAAAGTGTTTGTCAGTGCTGAAAGTGGCAAAGCAGCTGTGAGTTGTCACTGCTTCAGAAGTTTTTTCTTCAGGTGAAGGCTCTTAGAGAGCTTTTAAACTAATTCTTCCTAATTACTGTGTGTATCTACACTTAGAAAATCCATTAGCCACTTCCTTTCTAAGTCACAGCAGCTGAAAAATAGAAGATTTCAGATTCTTTTTGGATCTGTTATTTACATCTTGGGTTTCAGACTTCTCCAAACAAAAGTCTTAAATCAAAACTTGAGATTCTCACAGTCATATCATTCCAGAATGGGGGACTTCAAAGAAGGAAAGTGCATTAAATATTCTAAGACCCACTTGCACTTTTATGTCAGGCTAAGGAGTCTAGATATTCCCTTTGTATTCCCTCCTGTTCCTGCTCATGCTAGCAGCTGTTCCACTCTACCATTTTGCTTTCCAGGGTAATGACTCCTGGGACTGAGCTATCTCACTGACCATCTGTGGCCCATACAGCAATTTGTAGTGGATAATCCCTCACACTAAATCCTCTCAGCACGTGCTGCATGTTAGTTTTGGACTTTGTCCTGTTTTGAGCTCGCTGTAGGCCTATGAGTGACTGCAGTAAGGTGCCATCCTTCTTGCAGGAAAAGGTACAGGGCTCTTTGGAGGACACTTAATTCGGTGCAGTTTGGGTTATGCAAGTGGTCCCAAACCCTGTTCACCACTGGGAATTAGTTAAAATCTGTGGGGAAAAATATGCAACCAAGTCACAGTATTGCTTGCTTAAAGCTTTCCATCAGGAATAGGGCTAGAACTTGTGCAGTTGTAAAAAAATCCAAATAAACTCTCAAAGAGGCACAAAGTGACCCATGTATCTTACATGTTTTCTAAATGGTCATTGCTTTCTAAATGCACAGGATTTACAGTCTTATCCTAGTGGCTTTTCTCACTCTGTTTTCCAAACCAAAGACAACTCAGCATCATCATATCACTACCAGATTCCAGCACTGGGACTTGGCTAGCAGAAAGATTGGTGACAGATTTACCTAGCATGGGCATGGTTGTCCTATGGCAGACTGAAGGTTCATCTAGCATTCTAGTCTCTAGTAGCCCAAAACCCCCAGCATTTACGGAACTACGCGAGAGCAGTGGTGGGCAGTATCTTTTTGTGAATCTCTTCTAGTGCAGCAAACTGTGGGTGTACGATTTCCTGAGCAACATACTGCCCCTGCATGCTTGCAGGGGGTTATTTTTTGCCCTGAGCAAATCAGTTTAATTTCTGGGTAACCCTGAGCCACTGGCTGTCACACCACTAGTCTGGCTGTTCAAGCATGGACTGCAAAGAGCACACAGCCTGTGTGTACTGTTGGGCTCTGTGCCAAACCACCCAGTGACCACAGCAGGGAGTCCCTCTGGTTGTCTCTTTTTGGGGTGAGGGATTTCAGCCAAGATGGTCAATTTTTCTGCAAGGGCCCTGCCATATCTCTATTCCCCTCTACCTTCCCTACATGTTTGCTAAGGCACAGAGCCATTTCACCAGGATTTATTTCTAGGCAACTCTCCCCAACCTCTTCCCTCTGTTCCCCTCTCACTTTCACTCAGCTTCCCCATTTCCACCAACTTGTTTTTACATAATGCCGCTGTAACTTATGACGGGATGAAGACCTGGCTCCACTTCTCCTTTTTGGAGCAAGCAAACTGCCCAAAAGCCTGGAGTGTCTGCAAGCTGCAGAAAATCCTGCACTCAGTCCGGTGTGGATATTTTGCAGTCCAGTTACAGAAACCCCGTGTCTGCATTATGTTAATCCCCTGGCTTTCGCTACGCTGGCCAGGCAGGACCTATTGCAGCATGGAGAATGACATCATTTGGAAAAAGGGCTGCTGCACAAGGCTGCCGGAGGCTGTGCAGCATCCCTCCCCTTTTATAGGGGACGGCCACTCCCTCTCAGCAGGAGCAGGCTGCTTTATCAATTGGAATAGTTTTAGTGACTGTAGAAGTTGTAATGTGATACAGTGCAGGACAAGGACATGTGTGTAACTCTCCTCTTTGGCAGGCTGCAGTAGTGATACAATACCATAAATCCTGTTCATTAAGCTCTGTCACCTAGAGATTTGTTTCATATTAATGCATACATTGTTTTTTACTTGCCCTAATTTGCCTTTTACAAATAGTGGCAAGAATACCAGGCAAGCGTAACTGGTACGATGCTGCATGCAAGCTCACCCACGTGCGACTTGTGAACGGTGCAAGGAGCTGCAGAGAGATAAAATGCAGGATGACTGGGCTGCTCAGTGAATGCTTCCAGCTCACTAATGCTGAACTGCCATAAAGCATCCTGCGTTCCGAAACCAGCACATGACTCTCAGCATTGCCATTCTGCCCGACTCTCCCCTTACAGACGCAGTTACAAAAACGGCAGCTAAGCACAGACGTATCCCTGGCATGCCGTCAGGCAGCCTTGCTGGAGGAAATTTTTTTTTCCCCCTGCAAGCTGCCAAGGTGGACTCCTTAGCTCCTGCGATAGACTGAATGAGACTGCAGTTCCCCCATCAGTTTCATAATACTCAGAAAGCATCCATTTACATCATTGTGTGCAGTGCAGGGCAGCAGCTGCCAGGAAATTTGAAACTATTTTGATTCCAGTTGACTAGAACAGCAGCAATTGAATTAGCTGGTATCGCTATAGATAAACTGATGATCTGTGCATTTTATTTCTTTGACCAATGGGTAACTGCTGGAGCTACAGTAACCTCTGTGAGTAAGGAGACTGTTCAAGCAAATATATCTAATTTCTCGAGCTATATTATATATCTATATATATATATATATATATATACTGTATAGAGAGAGACACTCACACCATTCTTTTTTAAAATGTACCTGTAAACAAAATGTCTGTCTATGCTTTTAACTTGTGCTTTGCTTCCTAGAATTTCCTTTTATTATGCTGTAGACAAGTTTGCTTGACATGGAATGGTTTTTACCTATGAAATATCATATCTATGCCTGATTTAAGTCATTAATTCTTTCAACGTCTCGTCATCAGAAAGGCTGCCAAATGCTGTTAGGTTATATTTGCCCGGTCTCAGTTTTCTGGTCACTCACCCCCATTCTATTTTAGCTTTTTCCCTATCCATTTCTTTCATTTTTTTCTTTCTTTTTTTATATTCTCATTTGTTGAGAGAAGCCACCTTCAATGCAAAGTAGAAATTTGTGTTACCTGAAAGTGTGTGTCCTTTCTTTGTTTGTTTGGTGATGGGTATTTTTTTCCCTGCGCATCTTCAGTGCAGTCCTTAAATTTTGTTGTTGTCTTTCTAGCCTTGTTTGTAATGCAGTCATATTGGGGGATGGGGTTGGACAGGATATGCCAGTAGCTGCAGCAAGACATGATGCTGTGGTGGTGGATGGGAATAAGGGAGGAGTTTCCCTTAAAGAGCTCAAGCTCCCCTAAGCTCTTGTACCTGAAATAGCTCTCTGAGGATCGGGAAAGGCTTTGCAATTTTGGGAGAGAGTGGCGGATTGGTCGTGGTTTAGTTCACAAAATAGAGACCTTGGCAGTCATGTGCATGGTGGTACCTAACATAGTGGCAACAGAGCACTGCATAGAGACCTTGGCAGTCATGTGCATGGTGGTACCTAACATAATGGCAACAGAGCACTGCTTTGATGTGATACAGGATTTTTTTTCAATCAGACAGAGAATTAGGCAATATTCCTGCATGAAGGCAAGAATCCCACTGAGTTGTACTTGCATACAGCAACGGCAGCAGCAGCAGCAGCAGCCGTCCATCCAGAGGAGGGCTGCTGACATCTCACTTTAGAAAAGGCCTTACATTTCTACTGTGTTAGCACTACTCTCTTGCCCAGATGGAAGGTGTGCACACAGCTTGCAGGTGTGGCAGAGGGGAGTACATGTAAGCAGTCTCACTCCCCTTGGACACCTCTTTGTGCCTGCATGTGTGAGTATGTGCTCTGTGTGTGTACCTTTTCTGGAGTCTGATGGGCTTGCCAGATTTTGAAGTTCAGGAGGAGAAGTAAATGAGAAATTTGCTCAGGATTTCTTTCTACCGTCAGCAGTGGCTGTCGGTGGCAGATGGGGACGCGCAGCAGGGCATTTAGCATTCACCATGAGAAATAAGGCCCCCTCTGTTTCCCTCGTGTTGGTTCAGAAGCTAAGATAGCAATTAGCAGAGAGGAGCCTGGCCCCTTGGCAGGATCTGTGTGCGGTGCCTTGTTAGGGCTTGGCCTCTGGAGCACATTGGCTGCCTCCCAGCCCCACAGGAGGCCAGGGCTGACGCTCCGGGCTTCCTTCCAACAAAGCGGGATGTGTGGGTTGGAGTGAGGCATGGAGGGTCCCAGCTCTTGGGGCACTATGTATTCCCCTCACACAGTGCAGCCAGAGGGTGTGGCCCAGGCAGTGGCCTGGCCAAGTGCTGTCCCACAGTGCTGAGGGCACACACTAAGCATTGCTGTGGGTGGATGTGGCCACCAGGAAGGGTTTATGTTAGCATCTATAGTGACAGGCTCCCTGTAAGTCCTCTCCTAAGAAATTCGACGTCGAGACCGTGCGGAGAGAGCAGCAAGCACTAAAGCTTCTTCTAAATCAGAGATGACCAGGATTGCAGGAGAAAGCAGCTTGGGGTTGCTTGCTTGGGGTTGTTCTGCTGCAAGTGTAGGGATATTGTAACCACAAAACATCACTGTCATATGTGAGTCTGTCCTGGTGGAAGTGTCCCACAGTGGCAAACTAGTGCCTGTGCCATGAAAAGCATGGGCTTGTGATGCACACAAGCACAGTGTGGCTGTGTTGTGTGCAAAGGGGACTGTTTGCTGCTTCAGACACTTAGGAAAAGCACTGTGGGCGTACCCACACCTGTGTGCTGGAAACCTGGCCACGAAGATGGGCTGGTGATGCAATTGTGGACCGGGCATCCTTGCTCCTTACAGCTCCCCAGGACCTTGCAGCAGAGAAAGGTCCCTGCTTTGTCCAGTCACTGTCGTGAACAGCAACCAAGTTGTCTGGATGAAGCTAAATTTTTATTATATAGTGATTAAGTCAATGGGATGGGGACGTTTGGAGAAACCACTGGGGAAAATTCTGAGTCTTGGCAGGGTCCAAGNTATATATACTGTATAGAGAGAGACACTCACACCATTCTTTTTTAAAATGTACCTGTAAACAAAATGTCTGTCTATGCTTTTAACTTGTGCTTTGCTTCCTAGAATTTCCTTTTATTATGCTGTAGACAAGTTTGCTTGACATGGAATGGTTTTTACCTATGAAATATCATATCTATGCCTGATTTAAGTCATTAATTCTTTCAACGTCTCGTCATCAGAAAGGCTGCCAAATGCTGTTAGGTTATATTTGCCCGGTCTCAGTTTTCTGGTCACTCACCCCCATTCTATTTTAGCTTTTTCCCTATCCATTTCTTTCATTTTTTTCTTTCTTTTTTTATATTCTCATTTGTTGAGAGAAGCCACCTTCAATGCAAAGTAGAAATTTGTGTTACCTGAAAGTGTGTGTCCTTTCTTTGTTTGTTTGGTGATGGGTATTTTTTTCCCTGCGCATCTTCAGTGCAGTCCTTAAATTTTGTTGTTGTCTTTCTAGCCTTGTTTGTAATGCAGTCATATTGGGGGATGGGGTTGGACAGGATATGCCAGTAGCTGCAGCAAGACATGATGCTGTGGTGGTGGATGGGAATAAGGGAGGAGTTTCCCTTAAAGAGCTCAAGCTCCCCTAAGCTCTTGTACCTGAAATAGCTCTCTGAGGATCGGGAAAGGCTTTGCAATTTTGGGAGAGAGTGGCGGATTGGTCGTGGTTTAGTTCACAAAATAGAGACCTTGGCAGTCATGTGCATGGTGGTACCTAACATAGTGGCAACAGAGCACTGCATAGAGACCTTGGCAGTCATGTGCATGGTGGTACCTAACATAATGGCAACAGAGCACTGCTTTGATGTGATACAGGATTTTTTTTCAATCAGACAGAGAATTAGGCAATATTCCTGCATGAAGGCAAGAATCCCACTGAGTTGTACTTGCATACAGCAACGGCAGCAGCAGCAGCAGCAGCCGTCCATCCAGAGGAGGGCTGCTGACATCTCACTTTAGAAAAGGCCTTACATTTCTACTGTGTTAGCACTACTCTCTTGCCCAGATGGAAGGTGTGCACACAGCTTGCAGGTGTGGCAGAGGGGAGTACATGTAAGCAGTCTCACTCCCCTTGGACACCTCTTTGTGCCTGCATGTGTGAGTATGTGCTCTGTGTGTGTACCTTTTCTGGAGTCTGATGGGCTTGCCAGATTTTGAAGTTCAGGAGGAGAAGTAAATGAGAAATTTGCTCAGGATTTCTTTCTACCGTCAGCAGTGGCTGTCGGTGGCAGATGGGGACGCGCAGCAGGGCATTTAGCATTCACCATGAGAAATAAGGCCCCCTCTGTTTCCCTCGTGTTGGTTCAGAAGCTAAGATAGCAATTAGCAGAGAGGAGCCTGGCCCCTTGGCAGGATCTGTGTGCGGTGCCTTGTTAGGGCTTGGCCTCTGGAGCACATTGGCTGCCTCCCAGCCCCACAGGAGGCCAGGGCTGACGCTCCGGGCTTCCTTCCAACAAAGCGGGATGTGTGGGTTGGAGTGAGGCATGGAGGGTCCCAGCTCTTGGGGCACTATGTATTCCCCTCACACAGTGCAGCCAGAGGGTGTGGCCCAGGCAGTGGCCTGGCCAAGTGCTGTCCCACAGTGCTGAGGGCACACACTAAGCATTGCTGTGGGTGGATGTGGCCACCAGGAAGGGTTTATGTTAGCATCTATAGTGACAGGCTCCCTGTAAGTCCTCTCCTAAGAAATTCGACGTCGAGACCGTGCGGAGAGAGCAGCAAGCACTAAAGCTTCTTCTAAATCAGAGATGACCAGGATTGCAGGAGAAAGCAGCTTGGGGTTGCTTGCTTGGGGTTGTTCTGCTGCAAGTGTAGGGATATTGTAACCACAAAACATCACTGTCATATGTGAGTCTGTCCTGGTGGAAGTGTCCCACAGTGGCAAACTAGTGCCTGTGCCATGAAAAGCATGGGCTTGTGATGCACACAAGCACAGTGTGGCTGTGTTGTGTGCAAAGGGGACTGTTTGCTGCTTCAGACACTTAGGAAAAGCACTGTGGGCGTACCCACACCTGTGTGCTGGAAACCTGGCCACGAAGATGGGCTGGTGATGCAATTGTGGACCGGGCATCCTTGCTCCTTACAGCTCCCCAGGACCTTGCAGCAGAGAAAGGTCCCTGCTTTGTCCAGTCACTGTCGTGAACAGCAACCAAGTTGTCTGGATGAAGCTAAATTTTTATTATATAGTGATTAAGTCAATGGGATGGGGACGTTTGGAGAAACCACTGGGGAAAATTCTGAGTCTTGGCAGGGTCCAAGACTGCCACTTCGATCTTGCACCGCACCCTGTGTGTGGTATTTTCCCTGTGGCTAGATATACTGGGATACACTGGCAGGTGTGAGCTTCTGCTTACCTTAGCAAGCCACTGGCACATAGGTAGCCATATAAATGCAGTTCTGAACTTGCGTTAGATTATCCTCTCTTTCACCTTGAACTCAGCCTGTCATTAACCACAGCTACATGGCTTCCGCCTCAGAAACAGACCTCGGCCAGCCTGCTTGGAGCAGAGGCGGGGATCAGTTTGCAATGCAGCACCTAGAGATGCACCCTGGGACCAAACCATTCAAATGCAAGTTGGTGTCTGGTTTCAGAGCTGTCATCCCTAATGCTTTTCAAAGTAGGTGTTTGCATCTGGCCACCCTGCAGTTTGATTTATAACACTTTTATACTCCAGGCCAGGTTTGTTTGTTTTTGTTTTTGTTTTTTGTTTTTGTTTTGTTTTGTTTTGTTTTTTTGCGGGGAGTTTGGGGTTTTTTTGGTTTTTTTTTGGTTTTTTTTTTTTGTTTTTGTTTTTGTTTTTGTGTT